>OX456525.1:112490716-112778838 GCA_949748255.1 Eustalomyia histrio
TATTGCTCTAGCTCGTCAATCTTCGGACAATTGTCGCATTTGGACAGATGACAATTTTCCGTGGGGTATGCGCACAACGACTTCGACAGGAGGTCCCTATATGTTTCAATTTCACCGTGAAATACTTTCAATTTCTTGCATGGAAAGAACATTAATTTGATGTTTTGATGAAACATGCAAACGCAGACTGAATGCGTTCCGTATATATGAATATATATATATATATATATATATATATATATATATATAAATCAATAAGCAAATAAAGAAAGAAATAAATAAATAAAAAAATAATAAAGAAATATTAAAGATTTTAATATACTTCTTTTTTTCTATTTTATATTCTTCAAAATCAACAATCATTTGGTCATAAAATGTTTTTTTAGGGTCAAAATTAGTTTGTTTCTTGCGTCATTAGAAATATTTTCATATTCCCTATGACATTGAAGATAATGCCTCTCTAAATAATACTTACTTACGCGTGGTTTCGTACTCTGGCATATTAAACATTCTTCGTAAGACATTTCGTTCAGTGTAATGTACGTACTATCCGTCGATACCACCTTACTGAAGGAAAGCTAATGCCTCTCTAAATAATACTTACTTACGCGTGGCATCGTACTCTGGCATATTAAACATTCTTCGTAAGACATTTCGTTCAGTGTAATGTACGTACTATCCGTCGATACCACCTTACTGAACGAAAGCTAAACTGAAACTCACAGCCTTACGGCCTTTTAGAAAACTACGTGGAAACTACTATTTTAATACACTATAAAAGCAACTGCGCTATGAAAAACTGTAGGTGAAACAACTGTATGACAATTATTCTGTCTCTCTTCCTGGCGTCTGATTTTCCAATTCGTCAGCTTATTATTGGTTTGGCCCAATCACCATTTTTTTAATAATAGAGGCGATTGGAATATATATAATATCAATATCCTCTTTCTAATTCTGAAACCCGTTTTTCGATATCTGGCATCATAACTGAGATAACTAATATCAACTTTGATATAAAATTAAGAATGAAAACCATTTTCATTGTTTTTCATTTAAATCTTTGGGCAAACTAATAATAAGCTGACGATTAATTAAATGTGTTTTGTGAGTGTGTTTATTTGCTTATACATTTCACAGATCATATAAATGTGAAACTTTGTTGTATGTTTTGTTCTTTTGAATACTGAGATAAAATAAAAAAATACATTAATTATGTGCAAAAATGCTATAAAAACATAAAACAGTTTTTGTTATTACAATATGTAACCCAAGTATAAAATTTGTTGTGAGTTTGTACTAAGTTTAAGAAACAACAATTTTAGTAAATACAGTCATGTTGCACTTCTATGGTATCTCTTTGATATTTTTGGCGATCATATGTTTTAAAACGTGCTGTGTAGTTGTTCACTTTTACACATTATTTTTTTGTATACATTGTTTTTAAATCTCTTTCTCGCCTAGGACATGAAATACAACAACAACCCTCACCATACGGTTTTGGATCACTCGTTTGACAGCTGTCACTTTTGACATCACTGGTATACCCTGTGCTGAAACTGATTTATTATTTTCATTTTCATGCTATCTGTGTTAGTATGTTAGTATAAGTGAGTCGCCCATGGGCGACTCTATGCATATCACTGATCTAAAGTGTGGCTAACGTTTAGTATATCTACATCGTGTAAATAATGTGTGCTATTTAAGGGTTTTTCTGTAATTTTTAGTGACTGTTATAAATAAATAGAGCTATAAATAATTTATAACAGTGTTTATTATTTTTAATATAGAAAGAACTTAATTTATTTAAAAGGTAAATAAATCGACGATTTTATAAAGAGTAAAATCGTAACAGTTGGTGTTAGAAGTGGGATTGCAAAATAATAAGCAGTCATGAAATCGGAGGAGCTTAAAGTGGAAAAACTCAAGAAGGAGTTGAGTAAGTTGGAGCTACCGACAGCAGGTAATAAGACGGAATTGCAAAATCGGCTGATAGAGGAATTCGAGCGGCGTAACATTGACATTGCGACTTACGAATTTGATGAAAAAGAAGCAATGGAGGTTTGTACGCGTAAAACAGAAGGTATCTTGGAGTTAACTAAGATGGAAACGAAACTGTTAATTAAGATTGGAATTTCGAGGGCAGATAATGAGAAAATGTTTGCTAAAATGGAAGAAAAACTTCAGGAAAATTCTAAAGCTACTAATGAAAAGATTTCTGTGGTTGAGAAACGAGTTTCTGACTTAGAGCATGACGTTGAGAAAAAACTAGAATATCTAGAAAATAAAGTAAATAATCTCCAATGTCAAGAGGGTCCAGTACGAATTATTCAGGAAAGTTCTGGTAGAGCAAAGGCCCTTACTTTTGATGGCAGCATACCGTTTAATGTTTTTAAGTTCCAGTTCGAGACAGTTGCCGCCAGAAATACGTGGAACATCGAAGAAAAAGCTATAGAGTTGATTCTGGCCTTAAAAGGAAACACTGCAGAAATTCTAGAAAGTGTGCCAATCACCTGCAGAAATAATTATGAGGAATCAGCTATCTTCAAGGAAATGTGTGAGTTATATGGAATAAGAAAAACAAGAACTACCACGCTGCATCCATAATCTGATGGCATGGTCGAAAGATTCAATCCCACTTTAGAGGAATACTTACGAAAAGTGGTCAGTGCACATCAGAAGGACTGGGACGAAAACATCCCTAAATTTCTGTTGGCATACAGATCGGCTGTTCACGATTCCACCTCCCGGACGCCTGCAAAAGTTATTTTTTGAACCGAACTTAAATTGCCTGGCGATTTAAAATTTGGTGTTAAGCCCGCCACTATAGATAAAGACAACGGCAACGCTTCCCGGGAACAATAAGACGAGCTTCATGAGTTTGTTCGCAATCGAATTAAAATTGTCAGCGATAAGATGAAGGCGAGGTACGATAGGGCAGCAAATTCTGAAGGATTTAATGAGGGTCATCTGGTTCTGCTATTTAACCCGCAACGAAAGAGAGGATTATCTCCCAAACTGCAAACGCATTGCGACTGACCCTATAGAGTAATAAAAATGTTGAATGATGTGGTATACAGTAGGCAATTCCTGTAACTTTCTAATCGAGAAAGTTTTCGCATGTAACGCATGGATTGAAACAAAATGACACAAAATGTCATATTTCTCACACGATCGTTTGTATAACTTTTTTTTGTGAAAACTTTCTGTCACGTAAGGTTTTTTTCTACCTTTATTGAAAAAATGTGAGAAAAATTGTCTCTGTAAACATTTAAGGCGGAAAGTTTTTTATTTCAACTGTCAAATTTACTCACAATTTTAAACGGTGCGAATTTTCTGTATTTTAGTTGAGTTTGCCATTATCGTTCATGTTGGTTTGAAAAACTACATCCTTATTAAAAATAAAAATGTTTCACGTACAATTTAAGGTCATGTCACCGATTGAGTCCATAGGTTTTAATTTTTTCGGGGAAGATGTATATCAGCAATTATTTCGGAGGAAAGTTCAAAAATGGCTATCTCTCGTCATTGATGGTCGATGTACATCAACAGAAAGATAGTTTGAAAATTAATTAATATAATTACTTAGAAAGAAATTTTCAATCTTTTGAAGTTCCTAAATGTTTTTTCATAAAAATTAAATTTTTACCTTATACTAAATAAAGTCTAACGTCTTGAATTTTCTCCTTACAAAATCCCTTTTTAAAAACAAATCAGAAAATTAAAATTTTTTCCAAAATGTAATATCTGGGAGCATTTGGAGAGGAATCGGGTAGGTGCCACTAAAATATACTTGTTTCAAAAACGATGAACTATTTGATATAGAACAAGTAAATTGTTTAAATGAACTAGTCATCACGTAAAATATATAAAAACAAAAACATTAATACCATGTTTCTACATAACAAGTAATTTCTCATACAGACAAGCTGTACACAAACAAGTACGTAAGCGAATGAGTTTTTATAGTACACTTGTCTTACTTACGTTTTGTTACGTTGTTTTTTTATATTGTCAAATTACATTATTGCCTTGTATATAGTTTTGTATTTTTTTTACTTTTTTTATGCTAAAATACAACTCTTTCATTACTAAATGGCAACTCTAGTACAAATATAAACGAAAAGCTGTTTTTTATTTACAAAACAAAGTAAATTTATATGAATAATTATTTGTGAATAAAATTTGTTATTTATTAAAAAAAAAATAAAGGGAAAAAATGTTTCCATCTATTGAATTACATTTTGATAGTGATTCAAGTGACGGTTGCCTCAAATGTTATGGATCTACCGGAAGAGCGGTAAGTAAAAACAAAACAAAATTTAAGTTCTTTTCATTTATGTGATTTTTCAGTTTCATTGCTACATTTCGCATCAACAAGGAAGATTTTTCAATGATTCTTAATGATATACAGCCAAGATTGAGAGCAGCATATCAAACCACTCACATACCAGCTCCTGAAAAGAAATGTAGATGAATAAAACAAAAGAAAACAACAAAAACAAAACCAATAAAATACTCTTTTGTGATACACACAATTACTTATTTTTACTTGTATGTTTTTGACAGTATTGACAATTGAAATTGTTATGTAGAAACCACAAAAAGAGTTACACTTACGTTTTCACTCAACAAATCTTGACATTTGTATTATAGAACCGCAAACTAATTTTTAATAGTCAATTGGGCAACATTTTTGAGAAACTTGTTATCTAGAAACATGCCATAAAATAATTGTTTAATAAAATGGATAGTTAGACGGTAAGTAAGAGAGAAAAGGTATTTATATTAAAATTTTTTTATTTTTTCAGAAAACGGAACGAATTTCCAAGAAGCAGAAAGCGAAATTAGTGGACCACATGAGCTCTTATTTGGAATTTGCCAGAGGGCTCTAAATTCTTAGTAGGCACATTTCAGCAATTATCCATACATTTTTTTAAATCTTTTATTTAAATTATATAACTTTTTTTATTTAAAAAATATATTTTATTTCGCAGTTGATGTTCGCTATTTTTTGTTTGCTTATATTTTTTTACTAGTATTTGACAGATGCCTTGGAATATTCCAACAAAAGCGTAATATAAACGTAAACAGTGTTGCCTCTTTTCGCATTGAAATGCAGAAACACCTTTTATTCACAAATCGAGAAACAGTGGAATTTTTTGTTTCACACTTTTCGATGCGAAAACTTCTCGCAAAAAGTTACAAGAACTGCCTACAGAATACAAAAAGATCGGAGCCCAAGGTCCAAAATGAAGGTTGTTAATCTAGAACGACTAGCCAACTATGGAAAAGGAATAGCCACACGCTGTGGGAATAGCTATGTCTGTTCGGGACGAACAGGCTTAAGTGGGCGGCAGTGTTACAAGAAATTTCTACAATTTGAAATTTCTTCACACGAATTTTGACAGCTGGAAAAATCGAGTGTCGTAATAAACTGGAAATAACTAGAATACCTGACTACTCATACATTTAAATACTGGTACTAGTTGACGCAGCAGTTCAGTTGATAAAGTAAAACGCTGAGTGTGAAGAACTAAAGTGTGGCTAACGTTTATTCTATCTACATCGTGTAAATAAAGTGTGCTACTAAAGTGTTTTTCTGTAATTTTTATTGACTGTTATAAATAAATAGAGCTATAAATAATTTCAAACAGTGTTATTATTTGCAATATAGAAAGAACTCGATTTATTTAAAAGGTAAATAAATCAACGATTTTATAAAGGGTAAAATCTTAGCAGTATTATTTACATAGGACTGCTTTCCACTCCTAATGATGACATTTAATTCGATGACTAGGTAGTTAAGTCTCCTTTGTAAAAATTCCCGGACACAAGTGACAATTTTAAATATATAAAAAATGCACATATCTTCAGATCAAAAAAAATAAATATTTAGCGCTCATGGTCATTTTAAACATATCTTATAAGACTCGTGGTATTTTAAAAGATTTATAACTGTACATTTCGGACTGCAGCCCATTTTACGGAAATATTTGACATGCCTTACATGTGCCCGTTGGTTGGCTGATATTCCAGAACATATTGGGCATGTATGTTCAAATTGTTCACCCACTGGATGCCTTTCTATTTTATGGAGATTTAAAACATATTTATTATTGCAGAAGGTTCATGTATAGATCTAATATGACTTTTAAGTTTGTCATTGGTGCCAAATCTAAAAGCGATTATGATTATCTTTTTGATTGCCAAAACATAAATATTTTTTCTACTTACTTTTTGTCACATATTAAATTCGAAAATGATTTTTCTTCTTCTGATGGTTTTATGAATATTCAATGCACGGTTAGGTTAGTATAAAAAACTTGGACCACAGACATCAGATGAATGATTCTTTTATGAGCCTCAAAATTTTCACGTCGTGTTTATATTTTGCGACTAATTTTGTTAACATAAAACTTTGTAATTTTATTTATTTATAGCAACTATAAATATGTGAAGTCCGTATTTAACGGTACGGAAACGGATACAGCAAAACGGAGTAAGAGCGTGTTGTGTTCGAAAATCCGATTATATGATCCGTTAATGTTCCGTTTACGTACAAGCTTTGACGGATACGTATATTAGAGTCCGTGAAAATTCGTAAAGGCCGGATTAATAAGTCCGTACATGTCGGAGAGTCCGTAAAAATGTTTCTTGGGAAACTATTGCCCAAATTTCAAACTATCGTCAGACGAAAATTTACAAATTCGAAAATTTGCAATTCCGGATAAAGAATATAAGCAGAAATCACAATATTTTTTTGATATTATTTATTGAAAGTAAACTAGGGGTGTGTTGTTTAATCAAAACAAAGAAACTAAAACCGGTTATTTGAATACTTTTTTTCTACAATAAAATCATTATCTATATAACACTTTTACTGGGCATTTTGTTTTGGTTTTTATCCGTTTTAGTTAATAGACAAGTTTTCAAATATTGTTCATTTAATAAAAATATTTTACTGAAAAACTACATATATATATTTATAGAAACAGTTTGAAATGTTTTATTCAAAACATGTTATATTGGTCATAATGGAAACATGGTGTTATGTTAAATTTGTATGGCTCATTTTCAGCCACATTTGAAAGCTTGCCGCATTAACACAGCCACATGCATAAATTATTAACCGACTTTTAGCCGCCGTTGAATCAATAGATTTTTAGGCGGTCAGTCAACAGCTTTGTATTTAGGATCTTACAATTATTTATTGGAGCTGGGACTGATTTTATAAACGTATTTTTTAAAATGGCTTATGATCGAGAAGTTTTGCGACTGATTTGGGAGGGACAAATAGCATTATCATTTCAGACTGATCCAGATGAAATAGTTGGCCTCCAACAACCCGAAAATTTTTACTTAATGGTGTCACGCCTAAGTTATCTGCCTCTTGTCACGGATAAAGTAGTTAAAATATAAAAAGTTATCATTTCGATTTTTAATTCAGTAATTTTCAGGTTAAAAAGTATTTTAGCCGCTTCATTGCCAGTGACCAGCAAGATGGCGTTATTTGGTTTGATTACAATGGTACTCCATTAAAACTTCATTATCCAATTGGTAAGAATCAAAAGATACTGTTAGTTCCTTCTCTATTTGTCTCAAAAAATTTTCGTATGAAAAATCACATGTCCGGAACTTATAGGAAAATTAAAAAGTACAGATTTATGTTAACAAAAAACCCATATTCTGTCGTTTCCACCATTTATATAATTATTATGTGTGTGAAGTTATCCAAAGATTTTTATTTTTTCATCCAAAGATTTTTATTTGTTTTTATGGAACGTTTGTGACACATGATCTAATTTGTAAACAAAACGAAAAATATTATGCTAAGTACATTTTTTTAAAATAAACATTGAAATACATATACATATGTATGTATTTTTATCACCATATTTGCTAATACTTGTCCATTTGCAATAAAATTTTCTTGGTCCCTATAATGATTTGGAAGCAGAGACATGTACCAATCGAATACACGTAAACTTTTGATTGATTTTAAGCCATATTGGGGAATTGTCTTGTTGGCATACAAATGGCTCCTGAATGTCATCCAAAGTTTTTGGGTAACACAAATATTGAGACTCCTAAAACCTGCCGATGATTTGGGCGAGCGGTTGTATATTAATAGAAACTAATTGACCCCTAGAAAATTTTAAGCCATGTCTCGTATTGGGTAATTGCCTTGGTGGCATACAAATGGCCCCTTAATGTCATCCAAAGACTTTGGGTAACACAAATATTGAGATTTCTAAAATATGCTGATTAGAAAAAAATACCACTGGGCTCAAATTAGCAAAATTTCGTGTAATATCAAAATTTTCAGTTGCTACTACAAACTTTTTTTTGGTGAGTGTAGATTTAATGTCTGCTGACGTATAGTACAATGAAATTTGTAGAAAAAATAGCTAAAATCAGGAAAAAAAATTAATAACTATTATTAATATTTGTACAAAATTTAAAATTTATTTAGTTTTATCGAAATCAAAATTTTTTTATTTATTTTATTTTTTTCAAAAAATATTTTATACAAAATAAAAAAAAAAATCAAAGGTTTGAAAATTGTAAAAACAAACGAATTTTTTATTTTGTTTTTATTTGGTAATTTCTGTTTTGAAAAATATTTTAGTCATTTTTTTTACCTTTAAGGTCAAATTTTAATTGTTTTAGGGCTGATTTCAGGGTTGGCAAGCAATACCCCTAAAATACCGTTATCGATTCAATACCTGTTAATAGATACAAAGGGTGGATTCAATCCAAGCACATTAACTTGTATTGACACTGACCTTGTATCTATTTTTGTTACTCTTAAAGCTCTTGTAACTTGAAAGGAGAGCTCTGAGTGAAAAGATCAGAGGTTTCTGCTAAACTCCAAAGTTTTCTTTATTTCCATTTCTTTTATACAAAAATATTGCTGATTAATAAAATACAAATAATAAATAATAAAGTACAATAATAAAAATAAAAATTAATTATAAAATAAAATGTTGATCGCGGTACTTTCTCATGGTTTGTGGAATTTCATATTTTTTGTTATCACAGTACGTTCTTTTTGTACGTGAAATTTGATATCGTGTTTATGAAGTACTTGTGACCATAAAATCGTATATTGTCATCATGAGTTTAATAAACCGTATTTCAGCTAGGGTCAATAGAATTATAACAAAATGTATTTATATATTATAGGTTGTATTGAAATACATTAGGGTGACATTTATTAATCTGAACAATACCCTTTCAACTCACTATCGTTACCCCTAAAATACCGTTATCGAAATAACTGAAAATATCGTTATCCTTAAAATACCGTTACCGAAATAATAGAAAATACCGTTATCGCTAAAATACCGATACCGAAATAACTGAAAAAATCGTTATCCCTAAAATACCGCTACCGAAATAACTGAAAAAATCGTTATCCTTAAAATACCGTTACTGAAATAACTGAAAAAATCGTTATCCCTAAAATACCGCCACGGAAATAACTGAAAAAATCGTTATCCTTAAAATACCGTTACTGAAATAATTGGAAAAATCGTTATCCCTAAAATAACCTTACCGAAATAAAAGAAAATAACTTTTCCCTTAAAATACCGATACATTTTTTAATTAACTAATGTCTACACAAGTTAAGTTTACACAACCCGATTAAAAAAATTGATGTGGGGCGATATACAATTTTATATGGCTCCATATATATTTAGATATAGTCTATGCGGAAATTGGTGGATATAATTATATATGATTATATATAATTATATAATTGTACATATAGTCTATGCGGAAATTTGTGGATATAATTATATATGATTATTAGGCATGCGATAGTGAGCGATTTTTCGATTTCGAAGCGCTGGACCCTCCTATTTTGTGAGGTTCGTAAAAAAAATACATGAGCCATACCAGATGTCATTTTAGAAATTTACTCCAACCGCTCTAACTGTCACTAGGGTAACCCTAGGCAAGTAAAATGTATGACCAACCCCCAATATTTTTTCAGCCCCAACATTTTTTAGAACATACTAGCCCCCTATCTCCACTCCAAAAGGGGGCACCCATATATTATGACATATTTCAAAATTTGATTCCAACGCTCTAACTCTCCCAGCAGTGCCCCTAAAGAAGTAAAATGTATGACCGTTTCCCAATATTTTTTTTATTATAAAAATATTTTCAGAACATACCTATAACCTATTTTAATAGTTAAGGCGATACCCATATAAATTTATTATTTTTAATGCATTTTTAATCAATAAAAGGGCATATGTTCTTATAATTCATATTTAAGGTATAACATTTTTATTATATTAATTTATTTTTATCATGAGATACATAATTTTTCCTATTTTCGGCTACGACCTGTAGCAAAAATATTTTTTCCTCCTCGTTACGGCACAACACGTTGCTATAATCTTCTATTAATTTTACACCCCTTTCGGCTGCATCGTTTACAACATGTAAGTTGCTCAATATTTCTGGAGACTTCTGGAAGTCTTCGCGATCTTTCTGTGCTAATAAAATCGGCTGATAATCCGAAGCGGGTAAAAAAATTAGCTGTCTCAGGTGTGACGAAATGGCTCAAATCATTCTGCATTACCTCTTTATTTATTTGCTTTGAGGCCAATGTAATTCTTTTAACTCCTTGGAAGCCAAAAACATGTACAGAGCGAGCACGATCTGGATTTCCACTGCTGCCGCTAGCCTCCAAATCGTCTTCCTCGATTGCGCCAACGTCGCTCTCTTTCTCACTGGCATCGACGGATGATTCGTCCATCTCATCGTCAGATAACTCTTCCTCGTATTCCTCTTTCTCTTCTTCAAATATAAGAATTGCTTTCGCCATTTTGCGCTTAATGTCACTGGGGATATTCGGATCAAATAATCCCAGAGCCACAGCTTCGCCACTAAGATACCAGAGGTGTCCACAGAATCTCTTTATCAATTGGTGCGATACGATCTTATCAATTGAAGCATAACAAGAAATCGCTTTTAAAAAATTCAAATCATTGTTTGGAGCTTCGATTGCTTTGGTGCTGCTGAACCAAGCTTTCACGTAAAGCGCAACGATGAAAATGGAAACATCACGAAGTCCATTTAATTCATTTGTATTTAAATTGAGATGTTTTCGAAACAGGAACATTTTTGGGCAGTATATGCCTTTTGCCATCCATCGAGCATGACTGACAGGCCCAGGTGGACTGAAGTGATAATTGGGAATATTTTGACCAAGAAATAACAATACGATTTGAAGGAACTCCTTGTAGTCGTTTCTGGGTTGTTTTTCTTTCAATTGAGCTAAGCAAAAGGATTTGATGTCAATTTGGACTTCAACTGATATTTTGGCTGCGACTTCATCGTCTTCAATGCCTGGACTGTATGGTTTGTCTTTATTATTTTCCCATTTCTCTTTGAAACTGGAAAACATTGGCACTCCTGGTCCTGAAGTTTTGCCGAATTTGGCTTCGAATACTTCCTTCAATTGAAGTTTATAAATATGATGTCTGCATGGCAAATAAAAAAGATCTCGTTCCAGCATTTGCTCAAGCATAAGTGACGCACCTTGGAATTTGCCAGTGTTCGTTGATGTGGTGTCGAAAGAAATAGCTTGAACGCGGTCAGCAATTTTCCACTCCAGCAAAAGGCTATAAATGGCTTCCGCAATACGTTTGCCTTTTCCTTTACCCGATGGTATTGCAGGCACTCCCAAGAGCTGTTCCGTCCTATCATATGTGATGATAACAGGAAGTCTATCAACTTTTTTACCGCCGCCTTGCAAGTCCACCAACATTTTTCCATCCCAGTGCACATTGAAAAACTTGGCTTCAGACAACTAAAAACGTGTAATTCAAACATATTCATTACAAATTGTAAAACCTTATAATTATATTTTTAATTACGTACTTGATGGTTTTCCTTCAAACATTGAGCAATCTGCTGCCGATTTTGTGTACGGGCTTGTTGAATGGACTTCCTGTTAATAATATAATTTCGTGGGTCACGCTGAAATGCGCGTGCTGCAGAAATCAGTATACGAACTGCTGCTCCGTCAGAAATCTTGCACCTGTCAAAAACTGATACCAGCTCCGGAGTGATGCATTCGATACTGCCCCTAGTTCCCTTTGGTACTTGTGCTCTCAAAACCATTTCGTCATTGGCAGCTGCTTGTTCAGTGTTTAACTCACTCGAATCGGTAGATGAAAAGTAGGTGACTGAAAATAATGCTTATTTATTATATATTTAAAGTTATAATAGTAAGACTTACCCGCTGTTGCTGCTTCGTTGTGTTGTTTTGCGCGTTTCAGACGTTCTTCTTCTTGTTCTTCTCGTTCCGATCGTCTTTTTACTTGATTGGTAAAAATTGTGTCAACGCCGGCAATGGTTCCTTTACGCCCCTTCTCTCTTTGCATTTGCAGAAACACAGCGTCTTCCGGATTGACTACCATTTCGAGGGCATTGGCATGTGCGATGTCAAATAGGTCATCCAATTTGTTGACAAAATCAGCTTCCTTTCTTTTTTGTGCTTCACCCCCTCTCAAAGTATTCCTTTGCAAGGCTATCCATTCAGCGACCAATGACTG
Source organism: Eustalomyia histrio (assembly GCA_949748255.1). NCBI lineage: Eukaryota > Metazoa > Arthropoda > Insecta > Diptera > Anthomyiidae > Eustalomyia > Eustalomyia histrio. The sequence continues at coordinate 112,503,295 of OX456525.1, forward strand.
AACTTTTTTTTTACATCGCCTCTATGTCTTGTTGGAATAAACGCTTGACGCCAAAAAACCATGACCGTGTCAGTCACCAAGTACGAACTGTCGTTAGCATTCATTTTACGATTTCCAGTGCCATAAAAGTACATTTTGAGTACTTGTCTTCGGGACGGCAATTTCGTTCCCATAATATTTGAGCACGGTTGCCCGATTAAAAAAAGTTCAGAACGTGATCTTAAATTTCTCACAGCACTGCTCGATGTTGATGCCATTTTTATTTAAATAACTCTCGAATTTATTTAAAAATATTTAAAAATTAGTAAATTAGAAAGTGTTTTTTTTTTTTTTTTTTTTTTTTTTTTTTTTAGATTTGAATGGACAATAGGCATGCGATAGTGAGCGATTTTTCGATTTCGAAGCGCTGGACCCTCCTATTTTGTGAGGTTCGTAAAAAAAATAAAATACATGAGCCAAAAATTTGGAGGGGTAGAGTGGGGGCAAGTGGCTCCTCGTCGGAGTCAATGTTGGGGGTGAAGTGGGAAAAATCGACATAAAGAGACATAACAGCCCCGGCGTCATCCCTAGTGGGGTCAAATTTATGACCGACCCCACTTTACTTTTTATCCCCGACATTTTTCCCGAAGTAACCTACCACCCATCTCCCCTTCTTAAGGGGGCTCCCCTACAAATGTTTAATTTTATAAATTTTCTTCTCACTGTTCTAACTGTCCACCGGGAGCCCCTAGTGAAGTCAAATGTATGACCGACCCCCAATATTTTTTAATTGCCAACATTTTTTCAGAACATACCTACCCTCTAGCTCCACTCCCTAAGGGGGCTCCCATACCAGATGTCATTTTAGAAATTTACTCCAACCGCTCTAACTGTCACTAGGGTAACCCTAGGCAAGTAAAATGTATGACCAACCCCCAATATTTTTTCAGCCCCAACATTTTTTTAGAACATACTAGCCCCCTATCTCCACTCCAAAAGGGGGCACCCATATATTATGACATATTTCAAAATTTGATTCCAACGCTCTAACTCTCCCAGCAGTGCCCCTAAAGAAGTAAAATGTATGACCGTTTCCCAATATTTTTTTTATTATAAAAATATTTTCAGAACATACCTATAACCTATTTTAATAGTTAAGGCGATACCCATATAAATTTATTATTTTTAATGCATTTTTAATCAATAAAAGGGCATATGTTCTTATAATTCATATTTAAGGTATAACATTTTTATTATATTAATTTATTTTTATCATGAGATACATAATTTTTCCTATTTTCGGCTACGACCTGTAGCAAAAATATTTTTTCCTCCTCGTTACGGCACAACACGTTGCTATAATCTTCTATTAATTTTACACCCCTTTCGGCTGCATCGTTTACAACATGTAAGTTGCTCAATATTTCTAGAGACTTCTGGAAGTCTTCGCGATCTTTCCAGACATCTGGATCTGTGCTAATAAAATCGGCTGATAATCCGAAGCGGGTAAAAAAATTAGCTGTCTCAGGTGTGACGAAATGGCTCAAATCATTCTGCATTACCTCTTTATTTATTTGCTTTGAGGCCAATGTAATTCTTTTAACTCCTTGGAAGCCAAAAACATGTACAGAGCGAGCACGATCTGGATTTCCACTGCTGCCGCTAGCCTCCAAATCGTCTTCCTCGATTGCGCCAACGTCGCTCTCTTTCTCACTGGCATCGACGGATGATTCGTCCATCTCATCGTCAGATAACTCTTCCTCGTATTCTTCTTTCTCTTCTTCAAATATAAGAATTGCTTTCGCCATTTTGCGCTTAATGTCACTGGGGATATTCGGATCAAATAATCCCAGAGCCACAGCTTCGCCACTAAGATACCAGAGGTGTCCACAGAATCTCTTTATCAATTGGTGCGATACGATCTTATCAATTGAAGCATAACAAGCAATCGCTTTTAAAAAATTCAAATCATTGTTTGGAGTTTCGATTGCTTTGGTGCTGCTGAACCAAGCTTTCACGTAAAGCGCAACGATGAAAATGGAAACATCACGAAGTCCATTTAATTCATTTGTATTTAAATTGAGATGTTTTCGAAACAGGAACATTTTTGGGCAGTATATGCCTTTTGCCATCCATCGAGCATGACTGACAGGCCCAGGTGGACTGAAGTGATAATTGGGAATATTTTGACCAAGAAATAACAATACGATTTGAAGGAACTCCTTGTCGTTTCTGGGTTGTTTTTCTTTCAATTGAGCTAAACAAAAGGATTTGATGTCAATTTGGACTTCAACTGATATTTTGGCTGCGACTTCATCGTCTTCAATGCCTGGACTGTATGGTTTGTCTTTATTATTTTCCCATTTCTCTTTGAAACTGGAAAACATTGGCACTCCTGGTCCTGAAGTTTTGCCGAATTTGGCTTCGAATACTTCCTTCAATTGAAGTTTATAAATATGATGTCTGCATGGCAAATAAAAAAGATCTCGTTCCAGCATTTGCTCAAGCATAAGTGACGCACCTTGGAATTTGCCAGTGTTCGTTGATGTGGTGTCGAAAGAAATAGCTTGAACGCGGTCAGCAATTTTCCACTCCAGCAAAAGGCTATAAATGGCTTCCGCAATACGTTTGCCTTTTCCTTTACCCGATGGTATTGCAGGCACTCCCAAGAGCTGTTCCGTCCTATCATATGTGATGATAACAGGAAGTCTATCAACTTTTTTACCGCCGCCTTGCAAGTCCACCAACATTTTTCCATCCCAGTGCACATTGAAAAACTTGGCTTCAGACAACTAAAAACGTGTAATTCAAACATATTCATTACAAATTGTAAAACCTTATAATTATATTTTTAATTACGTACTTGATGGTTTTCCTTCAAACATTGAGCAATCTGCTGCCGATTTTGTGTACGGGCTTGTTGAATGGACTTCCTGTTAATAATATAATTTCGTGGGTCACGCTGAAATGCGCGTGCTGCAGAAATCAGTATACGAACTGCTGCTCCGTCAGAAATCTTGCACCTGTCAAAAACTGATACCAGCTCCGGAGTGATGCATTCGATACTGCCCCTAGTTCCCTTTGGTACTTGTGCTCTCAAAACCATTTCGTCATTGGCAGCTGCTTGTTCAGTGTTTAACTCACTCGAATCGGTAGATGAAAAGTAGGTGACTGAAAATAATGCTTATTTATTATATATTTAAAGTTATAATAGTAAGACTTACCCGCTGTTGCTGCTTCGTTGTGTTGTTTTGCGCGTTTCAGACGTTCTTCTTCTTGTTCTTCTCGTTCCGATCGTCTTTTCACTTGATTGGTAAAAATTGTGTCAACGCCGGCAATGGTTCCTTTACGCCCCTTCTCTCTTTGCATTTGCAGAAACACAGCGTCTTCCGGATTGACTACCATTTCGAGGGCATTGGCATGTGCGATGTCAAATAGGTCATCCAATTTGTTGACAAAATCAGCTTCCTTTCTTTTTTGTGCTTCACCCCCTCTCAAAGTATTCCTTTGCAAGGCTATCCATTCAGCGACCAATGACTGAACTTTTTTTTTACATCGCCTCTATGTCTTGTTGGAATAAACGCTTGACGCCAAAAAACCATGACCGTGTCAGTCACCAAGTACGAACTGTCGTTAGCATTCATTTTACGATTTCCAGTGCCATAAAAGTACATTTTGAGTACTTGTCTTCGGGACGGCAATTTCGTTCCCATAATATTTGAGCACGGTTGCCCGATTAAAAAAAGTTCAGAACGCGATCTTAAATTTCTCACAGCACTGCTCGATGTTGATGCCATTTTTATTTAAATAACTCTCGAATTTATTTAAAAATATTTAAAAATTAGTAAATTAGAAAGTGTTTTTTTTTTTTTTTTTTTTTTTTTTTTTTAGATTTGAATGGACAATAGGCATGCGATAGTGAGCGATTTTTCGATTTCGAAGCGCTGGACCCTCCTATTTTGTGAGGTTCGTAAAAAAAATAAAATACATGAGCCAAAAATTTGGAGGGGTAGAGTGGGGGCAAGTGGCTCCTCGTCGGAGTCAATGTTGGGGGTGAAGTGGGAAAAATCGACATAAAGAGACATAACAGCCCCGGCGTCATCCCTAGTGGGGTCAAATTTATGACCGACCCCACTTTACTTTTTATCCCCGACATTTTTCCCGAAGTAACCTACCACCCATCTCCCCTTCTTAAGGGGGCTCCCCTACAAATGTTTAATTTTATAAATTTTCTTCTCACTGTTCTAACTGTCCACCGGGAGCCCCTAGTGAAGTCAAATGTATGACCGACCCCCAATATTTTTTAATTGCCAACATTTTTTCAGAACATACCTACCCTCTAGCTCCACTCCCTAAGGGGGCTCCCATACCAGATGTCATTTTAGAAATTTACTCCAACCGCTCTAACTGTCACTAGGGTAACCCTAGGCAAGTAAAATGTATGACCAACCCCCAATATTTTTTCAGCCCCAACATTTTTTTAGAACATACTAGCCCCCTATCTCCACTCCAAAAGGGGGCACCCATATATTATGACATATTTCAAAATTTGATTCCAACGCTCTAACTCTCCCAGCAGTGCCCCTAAAGAAGTAAAATGTATGACCGTTTCCCAATATTTTTTTTATTATAAAAATATTTTCAGAACATACCTATAACCTATTTTAATAGTTAAGGCGATACCCATATAAATTTATTATTTTTAATGCATTTTTAATCAATAAAAGGGCATATGTTCTTATAATTCATATTTAAGGTATAACATTTTTATTATATTAATTTATTTTTATCATGAGATACATAATTTTTCCTATTTTCGGCTACGACCTGTAGCAAAAATATTTTTTCCTCCTCGTTACGGCACAACACGTTGCTATAATCTTCTATTAATTTTACACCCCTTTCGGCTGCATCGTTTACAACATGTAAGTTGCTCAATATTTCTAGAGACTTCTGGAAGTCTTCGCGATCTTTCCAGACATCTGGATCTGTGCTAATAAAATCGGCTGATAATCCGAAGCGGGTAAAAAAATTAGCTGTCTCAGGTGTGACGAAATGGCTCAAATCATTCTGCATTACCTCTTTATTTATTTGCTTTGAGGCCAATGTAATTCTTTTAACTCCTTGGAAGCCAAAAACATGTACAGAGCGAGCACGATCTGGATTTCCACTGCTGCCGCTAGCCTCCAAATCGTCTTCCTCGATTGCGCCAACGTCGCTCTCTTTCTCACTGGCATCGACGGATGATTCGTCCATCTCATCGTCAGATAACTCTTCCTCGTATTCTTCTTTCTCTTCTTCAAATATAAGAATTGCTTTCGCCATTTTGCGCTTAATGTCACTGGGGATATTCGGATCAAATAATCCCAGAGCCACAGCTTCGCCACTAAGATACCAGAGGTGTCCACAGAATCTCTTTATCAATTGGTGCGATACGATCTTATCAATTGAAGCATAACAAGCAATCGCTTTTAAAAAATTCAAATCATTGTTTGGAGCTTCGATTGCTTTGGTGCTGCTGAACCAAGCTTTCACGTAAAGCGCAACGATGAAAATGGAAACATCACGAAGTCCATTTAATTCATTTGTATTTAAATTGAGATGTTTTCGAAACAGGAACATTTTTGGGCAGTATATGCCTTTTGCCATCCATCGAGCATGACTGACAGGCCCAGGTGGACTGAAGTGATAATTGGGAATATTTTGACCAAGAAATAACAATACGATTTGAAGGAACTCCTTGTCGTTTCTGGGTTGTTTTTCTTTCAATTGAGCTAAACAAAAGGATTTGATGTCAATTTGGACTTCAACTGATATTTTGGCTGCGACTTCATCGTCTTCAATGCCTGGACTGTATGGTTTGTCTTTATTATTTTCCCATTTCTCTTTGAAACTGGAAAACATTGGCACTCCTGGTCCTGAAGTTTTGCCGAATTTGGCTTCGAATACTTCCTTCAATTGAAGTTTATAAATATGATGTCTGCATGGCAAATAAAAAAGATCTCGTTCCAGCATTTGCTCAAGCATAAGTGACGCACCTTGGAATTTGCCAGTGTTCGTTGATGTGGTGTCGAAAGAAATAGCTTGAACGCGGTCAGCAATTTTCCACTCCAGCAAAAGGCTATAAATGGCTTCCGCAATACGTTTGCCTTTTCCTTTACCCGATGGTATTGCAGGCACTCCCAAGAGCTGTTCCGTCCTATCATATGTGATGATAACAGGAAGTCTATCAACTTTTTTACCGCCGCCTTGCAAGTCCACCAACATTTTTCCATCCCAGTGCACATTGAAAAACTTGGCTTCAGACAACTAAAAACGTGTAATTCAAACATATTCATTACAAATTGTAAAACCTTATAATTATATTTTTAATTACGTACTTGATGGTTTTCCTTCAAACATTGAGCAATCTGCTGCCGATTTTGTGTACGGGCTTGTTGAATGGACTTCCTGTTAATAATATAATTTCGTGGGTCACGCTGAAATGCGCGTGCTGCAGAAATCAGTATACGAACTGCTGCTCCGTCAGAAATCTTGCACCTGTCAAAAACTGATACCAGCTCCGGAGTGATGCATTCGATACTGCCCCTAGTTCCCTTTGGTACTTGTGCTCTCAAAACCATTTCGTCATTGGCAGCTGCTTGTTCAGTGTTTAACTCACTCGAATCGGTAGATGAAAAGTAGGTGACTGAAAATAATGCTTATTTATTATATATTTAAAGTTATAATAGTAAGACTTACCCGCTGTTGCTGCTTCGTTGTGTTGTTTTGCGCGTTTCAGACGTTCTTCTTCTTGTTCTTCTCGTTCCGATCGTCTTTTCACTTGATTGGTAAAAATTGTGTCAACGCCGGCAATGGTTCCTTTACGCCCCTTCTCTCTTTGCATTTGCAGAAACACAGCGTCTTCCGGATTGACTACCATTTCGAGGGCATTGGCATGTGCGATGTCAAATAGGTCATCCAATTTGTTGACAAAATCAGCTTCCTTTCTTTTTTGTGCTTCACCCCCTCTCAAAGTATTCCTTTGCAAGGCTATCCATTCAGCGACCAATGACTGAACTTTTTTTTTACATCGCCTCTATGTCTTGTTGGAATAAACGCTTGACGCCAAAAAACCATGACCGTGTCAGTCACCAAGTACGAACTGTCGTTAGCATTCATTTTACGATTTCCAGTGCCATAAAAGTACATTTTGAGTACTTGTCTTCGGGACGGCAATTTCGTTCCCATAATATTTGAGCACGGTTGCCCGATTAAAAAAAGTTCAGAACGCGATCTTAAATTTCTCACAGCACTGCTCGATGTTGATGCCATTTTTATTTAAATAACTCTCGAATTTATTTAAAAATATTTAAAAATTAGTAAATTAGAAAGTGTTTTTTTTTTTTTTTTTTTTTTTTTTTTTTTTAGATTTGAATGGACAATAGGCATGCGATAGTGAGCGATTTTTCGATTTCGAAGCGCTGGACCCTCCTATTTTGTGAGGTTCGTAAAAAAAATAAAATACATGAGCCAAAAATTTGGAGGGGTAGAGTGGGGGCAAGTGGCTCCTCGTCGGAGTCAATGTTGGGGGTGAAGTGGGAAAAATCGACATAAAGAGACATAACAGCCCCGGCGTCATCCCTAGTGGGGTCAAATTTATGACCGACCCCACTTTACTTTTTATCCCCGACATTTTTCCCGAAGTAACCTACCACCCATCTCCCCTTCTTAAGGGGGCTCCCCTACAAATGTTTAATTTTATAAATTTTCTTCTCACTGTTCTAACTGTCCACCGGGAGCCCCTAGTGAAGTCAAATGTATGACCGACCCCCAATATTTTTTAATTGCCAACATTTTTTCAGAACATACCTACCCTCTAGCTCCACTCCCTAAGGGGGCTCCCATACCAGATGTCATTTTAGAAATTTACTCCAACCGCTCTAACTGTCACTAGGGTAACCCTAGGCAAGTAAAATGTATGACCAACCCCCAATATTTTTTCAGCCCCAACATTTTTTTAGAACATACTAGCCCCCTATCTCCACTCCAAAAGGGGGCACCCATATATTATGACATATTTCAAAATTTGATTCCAACGCTCTAACTCTCCCAGCAGTGCCCCTAAAGAAGTAAAATGTATGACCGTTTCCCAATATTTTTTTTATTATAAAAATATTTTCAGAACATACCTATAACCTATTTTAATAGTTAAGGCGATACCCATATAAATTTATTATTTTTAATGCATTTTTAATCAATAAAAGGGCATATGTTCTTATAATTCATATTTAAGGTATAACATTTTTATTATATTAATTTATTTTTATCATGAGATACATAATTTTTCCTATTTTCGGCTACGACCTGTAGCAAAAATATTTTTTCCTCCTCGTTACGGCACAACACGTTGCTATAATCTTCTATTAATTTTACACCCCTTTCGGCTGCATCGTTTACAACATGTAAGTTGCTCAATATTTCTAGAGACTTCTGGAAGTCTTCGCGATCTTTCCAGACATCTGGATCTGTGCTAATAAAATCGGCTGATAATCCGAAGCGGGTAAAAAAATTAGCTGTCTCAGGTGTGACGAAATGGCTCAAATCATTCTGCATTACCTCTTTATTTATTTGCTTTGAGGCCAATGTAATTCTTTTAACTCCTTGGAAGCCAAAAACATGTACAGAGCGAGCACGATCTGGATTTCCACTGCTGCCGCTAGCCTCCAAATCGTCTTCCTCGATTGCGCCAACGTCGCTCTCTTTCTCACTGGCATCGACGGATGATTCGTCCATCTCATCGTCAGATAACTCTTCCTCGTATTCTTCTTTCTCTTCTTCAAATATAAGAATTGCTTTCGCCATTTTGCGCTTAATGTCACTGGGGATATTCGGATCAAATAATCCCAGAGCCACAGCTTCGCCACTAAGATACCAGAGGTGTCCACAGAATCTCTTTATCAATTGGTGCGATACGATCTTATCAATTGAAGCATAACAAGCAATCGCTTTTAAAAAATTCAAATCATTGTTTGGAGCTTCGATTGCTTTGGTGCTGCTGAACCAAGCTTTCACGTAAAGCGCAACGATGAAAATGGAAACATCACGAAGTCCATTTAATTCATTTGTATTTAAATTGAGATGTTTTCGAAACAGGAACATTTTTGGGCAGTATATGCCTTTTGCCATCCATCGAGCATGACTGACAGGCCCAGGTGGACTGAAGTGATAATTGGGAATATTTTGACCAAGAAATAACAATACGATTTGAAGGAACTCCTTGTCGTTTCTGGGTTGTTTTTCTTTCAATTGAGCTAAACAAAAGGATTTGATGTCAATTTGGACTTCAACTGATATTTTGGCTGCGACTTCATCGTCTTCAATGCCTGGACTGTATGGTTTGTCTTTATTATTTTCCCATTTCTCTTTGAAACTGGAAAACATTGGCACTCCTGGTCCTGAAGTTTTGCCGAATTTGGCTTCGAATACTTCCTTCAATTGAAGTTTATAAATATGATGTCTGCATGGCAAATAAAAAAGATCTCGTTCCAGCATTTGCTCAAGCATAAGTGACGCACCTTGGAATTTGCCAGTGTTCGTTGATGTGGTGTCGAAAGAAATAGCTTGAACGCGGTCAGCAATTTTCCACTCCAGCAAAAGGCTATAAATGGCTTCCGCAATACGTTTGCCTTTTCCTTTACCCGATGGTATTGCAGGCACTCCCAAGAGCTGTTCCGTCCTATCATATGTGATGATAACAGGAAGTCTATCAACTTTTTTACCGCCGCCTTGCAAGTCCACCAACATTTTTCCATCCCAGTGCACATTGAAAAACTTGGCTTCAGACAACTAAAAACGTGTAATTCAAACATATTCATTACAAATTGTAAAACCTTATAATTATATTTTTAATTACGTACTTGATGGTTTTCCTTCAAACATTGAGCAATCTGCTGCCGATTTTGTGTACGGGCTTGTTGAATGGACTTCCTGTTAATAATATAATTTCGTGGGTCACGCTGAAATGCGCGTGCTGCAGAAATCAGTATACGAACTGCTGCTCCGTCAGAAATCTTGCACCTGTCAAAAACTGATACCAGCTCCGGAGTGATGCATTCGATACTGCCCCTAGTTCCCTTTGGTACTTGTGCTCTCAAAACCATTTCGTCATTGGCAGCTGCTTGTTCAGTGTTTAACTCACTCGAATCGGTAGATGAAAAGTAGGTGACTGAAAATAATGCTTATTTATTATATATTTAAAGTTATAATAGTAAGACTTACCCGCTGTTGCTGCTTCGTTGTGTTGTTTTGCGCGTTTCAGACGTTCTTCTTCTTGACTTCTTCCGGATTGACTACCATTTCGAGGGCATTGGCATGTGCGATGTCAAATAAGTCATCCAATTTGTTGACAAAATCAGCTTCCTTTCTTTTTTGTGCTTCACCCCCTCTCAAAGTATTCCTTTGCAAGGCTATCCATTCAGCGACCAATGACTGAACTTTTTTTTTACATCGCCTCTATGTCTTGTTGGAATAAACGCTTGACGCCAAAAAACCATGACCGTGCCAGTCACCAAGTACGAACTGTCGTTAGCATTCATTTTACGATTTCCAGTGCCATAAAAGTACATTTTGAGTACTTGTCTTCGGGACGGCAATTTCGTTCCCATAATATTTGAGCACGGTTGCCCGATTAAAAAAAGTTCAGAACGTGATCTTAAATTTCTCACAGCACTGCTCGATGTTGATGCCATTTTTATTTAAATAACTCTCGAATTTATTTAAAAATTAGTAAATTAGAAAGTGTGTTTTTTTTTTTTTTTTTTTTTTTTTTTAGATTTGAATGGACAATGTCTTTGCACGTTAAGCCAGGCTTAACGCCAACTTCTCATTTAAAATGTATAAACAAATTTATGAAAGCCATTATATTAAGTGTAAATAGAGGATATGTATGTTTTGAAAATATTTTAATATTAAAAAATATTGGGAGGCAGTCATACATTTTACTTCTCTAGGGGCCCTGGTGGGAGCGTTAGAGCGTTGGACTCAAATTTTGAAACGTCATGCTATATGGGTGCCCCTTTTTGGAGTGGAGATAGGGGGCTAGTATGTTCTAAAAAAATGTTGGGGCTGAAAAAATATTGGGGGTTGGTCATAATTTTACTTGCCTAGGGTCACCCTAGGGACAGTTAGAGCGGTTGGAGTAAATTTCTTAAATGACATCTTGTATGGGAGCCCCCTTAGGGAGTGGAGCTAGAGGGTAGGTATGTTCTGAAAAAATTTTGGTAATGAAAAAATATTGGGGGTTGGTCATACATTTTACTTGCCTAGGGTTACCCTAGTGACAGTTAGAGCGGTTGGAGTAAATTTCTAAAATGACATCTTGTATGGGAGCCCCCTTAGGGAGTGGAGCTAGAGGGTAGGTATGTTCTGAAAAAATGTTGGCAATTAAAAAATATTGGGGGTCGGTCATACATTTGACTTCACTAGGGGCTCCCGGTGGACAGTTAGAACAGTGAGAAGAAAATTTATAAAATTAAACATTTGTAGGGGAGCCCCCTTAAGAAGGGGAGATGGGTGGTAGGTTACTTCGGGAAAAATGTCGGGGATAAAAAGTTAAGTGGGGTCGGTCATATATTTGACCCCACTAGGGATGACGCCGGGGCTGTTATGTCTCTTTATGTCGAATTTTCCCACTTCACCCCCAACTTTGACTCCGACGAGGAGCCACTTGCCCCCACTCTACCCCTCCAAATTTTTGGCTCATACATTTTTTTTACGAACCTCACAAAATAGGAGGGTCCAGCGTTTCCAATTCCTGTTACTAAGAATCTCCATATATCACTATCGCATGCCTAATGATTATATATAATTATATATGATTATATATAATTATATAATTGTACATATAATTTGATATATATAGATATAATTATATCCGAAAAATGGGTATATATAATTTTATAGAATTATATAGAATTTTATATAATTTTATAAAATTGGGTCCCTATATAATTTGACCCCTATTGGGACAAATTGATCGGTTTTTGCAATAAGGGCAAATTTTATATATATTTTTAAACTTTATTTGTGGAAATATTGTAAAATTTAAATTAACAATGCATACATTAATATACATTTCCAAAACAAATTGCTTAATCGTTACAAAAAATATCGCTTCCTTCAGCCTAATATGATTTTACTTAATACAATTTTCGTTCGTTAAAGATTTTGCGCAATTTTTTCACATGTTAGTTTTCCGCTATGTGATGGAAATTGACCGATTTTGATTTGGATCGATTTGGTTAAAAATCGCTTCGGCTGAATTATCGGTTTTTTTCACATACCAGTCTATCTCTTAATTGGGTTTCGCTCTTTCTAGGTTTCCAAGGTTTACAGTACTGGTTACTGCAATAATTGAAGATGCTTATCATGTCTGTTTCCGTACTTTACCGTAGTATCAAGAACATCCCAAAATCTCGTAATCTGCATAGTATTTTGAGCACGGTATTTTAAAGCGATATTGTTCGATTTCAGATATAATAGCCATCTACACTCTTGGTTGCAAACAACACCAACAAACCCTATTATGGGAAGTGACAAAAAGTATCTCAACTTGTATTACATGTGTGACCTTTATACATAATTTTCCAGAATCTTGCCAAAGCCTGTAACTCTAAGAAAATTTAAACTTACGATGATGTGAACAGATGTTCATGTATGCAAATTAAACATAAATAATCAAATTTCTAACATTAAAAAAAACAGTTTATTTTTTCTGAAGTTTCTAATTTGAAAACTTTTTCAAAAAAAACAATCAAATAAATTATGGATAAAATACACAACAAAATGTGACTTATGTATGTAGTAATCACAATTATAACTATGGAACAGCTAATGTTTTTGAACACGTATGAACAAAATGTTAATTTAATTTAAATGTTAGGTATTTAAAAAAAATCTGAAAATATTTTAATTTAACTACTCAACTACGTAAGACAAATATACTCGTCCTGACAAAAGTTCCATTCGTTTACTCAATAATTTGTACAAATTTTTACTGGATGTTGTTCGTTTACACAAATACTCAGTAAACATAAAGAAAAAGACAAAATAAAGTGACAGTTTGATGTTGAGAGTTCTTTTTCTGCAAATTTTTACTGGACAAATTATTGCCAACAAGAATTTACAAGCAGAAAAAATATATGATTGAAAAACATGTGATAAAGTTTTATAAATACAAATAAAATTGTTTTACAACTATAGAAAAGATAACAAAACCTTCTAAAATGTTTCTGCTTAAGATTTTACAACAAGAATCCTCTTTTTTTCATATCGACCAGTTATAATTTATTTTTGCATTTGGTTTAACAAACTTGTAAATGATTGCAAATTTTCCGCTCGCGTACTTTTTTTTAGAAAATTTTAATTTTGAAAGTAAATTTGTCTTACTTTCTGTAAGTTTGTTACTGAGTAATTCTTACTGGACTTGTTTGAGAAAAGTAAACGAATGGACTTAAAGATGGCTTGATTTAAATTGCATTTAAATATTTTGGTTTCGATAATGAAAGTCAGATAAAGGTTACGTTCGTAAATGCAGTAGTTGCGCATCACTGCAGCATAATAAAAGTAAAACGTTCAAAAAAGAATCATTTGGTAGCACTGATTTGCGTCAAACGTTTTTTTATGCAAAAAATTGGCAGTGCTGCCGAAAATTTTTGCAACTATGGCATCATTAAAGTTTTTGATGCAATAGTGCGAAATCAGTTTTATTTTTCGTTTTAATTGATTTTTAATAATCGAAAGTCGTTTCATCTTTCTTTTAATTCTTTTTTTATTATAAGTTAACAAAAAGCTGTCGTTATTACCATCAAGGTTTTCAATAATATTTGATAATATTATTGTGAATATGTTTTTTATCAAACGTTTTAAAAAGCAAACATTGTGCAGTTGTTGGGCAATATGAAAGCATCTGCAACAGCTGATCACGCATCAGCAACAAAACTTGGCATAACTGCCGCAGTGTTGCACAAGTTTACTGCATTTACGAACGTACCCAAAATCTGTATGCTGCGGCATAAGGCTGCAAGTCAGTAGAGCAGTGAAGGGCACTTTTTCAATTCCTATACACTCGTGTTTAGGCTGCAAAATGCTGCTTGCTCGACTTCGGCTACTTCGTGTGGCTGTTGCTTTCTTGAACTAGTAAAGGTCAAGTAGAATTTCGTTTTCTGCTGCTTCACACTCAAACGTAAATAGAATAGTATCTGCGGTGCCCTTCACTGACTTAAAACAAATAAAAGCATTGAGCAGTGAGCGATGATGCATATTATTATCATTATTATTATGATTATTATTAATTTGATCTGCCATATCTAGTTATATAAGGCATATATAATTAGATATAATTATATATGGCACCATATAAGAAATCATCATTAAATTTATTTTTTATATAATTATATATTACGTTAAATATGAGTATATATAAATATATCAAATCATATATCATTATATATAAACCAGGTATCTTCAAATGCAATAAAATATGCATTATATATGAAAATTACACAAAAAATAACAATAAAATTATTTTCGTTGTTCTTTTGTGCGTAATTTTCGAATTTTATTTTTTATTGTGGTATGAGATATTATTATAGGGTCCGCCAAATAACTTTTTTTTTTTTTAAAAAAAACTATAAAAAAACATGAATATTTTCTCAAATTTCTTTTTTTATTTAAAAGTACAATCCTTCCGGTTAATAATGGAAAATAATTTCATTCAAATGGCTGCCTCGGCTGGCCATGCAGTAGCCTATTTTCCTATTTCACCAATGGCTTCACGAAAATTGTCCTTTAAAGCGTCAATTGTCTCTGGCTTGTCGGCGTAACACTTATCTTTGACGGCACCCCACAAATAATAGTCCAACGGTGTCAAATCGCAGCTCCGAGGTGGCCAAACGACATCAGCTCTGCGGCTGATAATGCGATCTTCAAAAACAGGGCGCAAAACATCGAGTGTAGCTTCGGCTGTGTGGCACGTAGCGCCGTCCTGTTGAAACCAAATGTTGCCAATATCCTCCTCTTCAATTTTTGTGAACAAAAATTCGTTCAACATGGCCCGATAACGATCGCCATTGACTGTAACGGCCACTCCTTGCTCATTTTCGAAGAAAAATGGCCCAATTATGCCTCTGGACCAAAATCTGCACCAAACAGTGACTCCTTTTGGGTGCATCGGCTTTTCAATGTATGCGTGCGGGATTTCTGTGCCCCAAATGCGACAATTTTGCTTATTTACCCCGCCAAGATCAAAATGAGATTCATCTGAAAAGATGACATTTTGCAACATTACCATGATTTTCAAAGTAATGTCGCAATATTTACCAGCGTTGTTCAAGCGTATACACAACCATATTCGTTCAGCGGAAGGATAAAACTAATTATCTGTCAAATCAGACATGAGCTAAGTGTTACCATTCACGAAATAAGCACTAGTTGAAAAAAAGTTAGATGGCGGACCCTATATATGTGGTTTAATATATGTTCTAATATAAGAAATATTTTTTGATATGGTATAAGATATAATTATATATTATACAGGTTGGTTGAAAAGTTCCTGCGCTCGAAATGAAAGAATACTGTTTTTGTTACGAAATATATTTTTTTATTCAATATAATCTCCTAGAAGCTCAATACACTTGTTCCAATGATCTTCCAATAGTTTTATCCCATCCTTATAATAGTTTTCCCGAAGCTCTGCAAAATAACCGTCTACGGCTGCTATGGCCTCTTCATTCGACGAAAAATGCTTTCCACGAAGGAATTGTTTGAGATTTCTGAAGACATAGTAGTCACTGGGAGCCAAATCTGGTGAATACGGTGGATGTTCAAGCAATTCGTACTTTAATTCTTTGAATTTAGCCATCGTCAAAACACTTTTGTGAGCAGGTGCATTGTCTTGATGAAAAATGATTTTTTTCTTCTTTAAACCAGGTCTTTTCTCACGATTTTTTTCATCCAGCTGATCCAAAAGGCTGCAATAATATTCAGAGTTGATTGTTTTACCTTTCTGAAGATAATCAATCAACAAAATTCCTTTTGCATCCCAAAAAACTGATGTCATAACCTTCTTTGCTGATCGTTGTGACTTCACCTGCTTTGGAGCTGAACAACCAACTTCAGTCCACTGTAAACGTTCTTGTTTCAATTTAGGATCATGGTGGTAGATCCAAGTCTCATCCATAGTTATAAAACGACGCAAGAAGTCGGTTTTATTCGGCTTAAAACGCTCCAAATTACGCTGAGAAATTTGTTTTTGATCCAGTTTTTGTTGAATTGTTAATGTGTGCGGCACTAACTTTCCAAACAGTTTTTTCATACGTAATTCTTCATGTAAAATATGGAGTACTCGTTCGTCTGAGATGCCTATGGCATTAGCAATTTCACGCTTAGTCAAACTTGGATCTTCACTAACCATATTATGTACCTGCTCAATGATTTCTGCTGTGGTTGCAGTTTTTCGTCGTCCTTAGCGTGGATCGTCTTCAAGGCTGGTACGACCACGTTTAAATTCACCAGCCCAAAATTCAACGGTGCGTTTTGAAGGTGAGGACTCCTTATACACTTCTAACAATTGTTCATAAATTTCCTTTGCTTTTAAACCCTTCAAAACAAAGAATCTAATGACAGCACGATGTTCAATTTTTACAATATTAAAAAAATCAATGACACGTCAACATCAAATGTCTTGTAAACAAAGAAAGAATTGACAGAATGACTTGCAACTTTGCATGTGTTCTCAGGACAGTTATACCAACTTGAGAAAAAAAAAGTTTGGAGCTAGTAGTGCCATCTCTTGGTGAGCGCAGGAACTTTTCAACCAACCTGTATATCTGCAAACAAATTTGAGATATTGTTATATATAGTTCCATATCTAGAGTATTTTTGATATGGTAAAAGATATAATTTCATAAAATTATGTGTGGCCCCATGTTGGTTTCGAATCTCAGCCAGTGGGATCAATTTTTTGTGCTTTTAGGTTTTTCTTTCCTTATTAATATTTTTTTACAAAACTTTTAAATTTATCTTATTTCGGGATAACAAGAACTAGAAATTTTTGATAGGACATAAGTAGTGAAAATTTATATATATATTTTTTTCGCTTTAAATATAATTATTTTACCATGTCCCAGACCAAAACTCTAAGATGTACCTCATTAATGAGTTAGCCCATACTCCAGGTAACACATATATCAAATTTCAGGTTTCTAGCTAAATCGGTGTGGGCAGCCCGTTAAGGGAGACTTTGCCCCGAACTAGGTGAATGTCTACACCGGAGGAGGAACATATAAACCAAATTTTAACTTCCCAGCTCCAACGTTTTTGGCAGGACGTCAAGGGTTTTCCCTTTTTTGCCCCTCTTTGGATTTCAACTTAATAGGTCCAAAAGTTTGTGCAGGCATATTTCAAACTTCCTGTTTCTACCTATAGGTTTGGGCAGGCCGTGAAAGGGGAGTTTTCCCCATTTTGCTCTTCCCCGAAGGAGTTTCCAAGAACCTCGTCTTACCGAATGTCTACGCCGTAGGGAGAACCTACTTACAAAATGTCACCGTCCTGCCTCCGGCGATTTGGCTGGGCATTGTTAAATGAAATAAACAAATAAATATTTACACAGTTGCACATTTTCACATTTGCCCATTTTTACATTTGCCCATTTGCACATGTGCAAATTTACATTTCCATCAAACCATCGATCCGTCAATCTATCAAACAATCAAATTTTCACTTTTTCACATTTTCACATTAGCATATAAGTTAACACGAAAGACATTATTCTCATGGGACTCCCTAATACTTACGGGACACCCTACTATTCTTACCTTTTGTGTTTTGTTGAGTTGCGTCCTTTTAACACGCGACGTCTTCATGTTGATTCTCAATCATATTACCAAGCATAGTTACATTTTTATTAAAGTCAAAACTGCTGACACTATGTCTGCTGTTTTGTTTTGTAGTATTTCTAGATAAATATTACTTGCCTTATTCTTACACGAGCTTTAATAATTATTTACGAATAAGCATTTTTATACATTTAAATATTCAATTTTTGGAAACAATAAAACAGTCGTACTCGAACAAATAAGTGTAACTTTATTTAACTGGCGCCCGAGCAAAATTATTAAAATAGTATTTAAATCCGATTGGAAAAAAATACACCACGCAATAACAGAGTAAAATTAGAGAACCGAAGTAAAAAGTGAAACGGACAAATTCTCATTTACCAGCGTGCTACTATTAAGAAAAAATAAAAATCATAAATTAAAAAATAATTCTCAATATAAAAGACCCTAAAGTAGTGTCGTGAATAAAAATAATAATACAAAAAGTAAAAACATTAATCTTAAAAGTTAAGAAACAATTTCAACAAACAAAAAAGTTAAAAAGACTACCCTAAATAAAATAGTTGTTGAAAAATCTAACAAAACAATTCTAAAATAAGTGATCAGACATTAAAATTTAAAACTGGAAAACACTATTACTGTGTTGAAAGAAGAAATTAACCATATAACATCTGTAAGAGTTAAAACAAGACCGACCCAACCTAAGCCACCGACTCCAATGGAGGTCGATACCTCAATTCAAATTATATGAACAGGCCATTTAGAAATGATAAATATTCTGGAGCAAGACCTCCACCAAACTCTTCCCAAATCCAAAGGCCAAACAAATTACAACGTATTAACCACGTTGAAACTGAAATCGAAAATCATAGCTCACAGGAAAATAATACCTCTGAGGGGGATTCAGCATTACAGGAAACAGAGGAAACACAAGATTTAGGCGAGTATTTAGACGAATATTTTTATACGGATGAAACTCTTGGCGAAGGTACAGAGTTCTCAGATATACATTTTTTAGACTAACGGATTCGACATTACCGTACTTTCAATGCAGGACCAATGACGGACATACTTTTAAATTTCTAATCGACACTGGCTCCAATAAAAATTATATACAACCTTCTTTGGTTCAAAACCCTATTCCAAATCAGATAAATTTTCAGGCAAGATCAGTTGGTGGTAATCTTATCATTACTCACCATACTTTCATAAATTTATTTGGATTGCGTTCGGAAAATCTTAAATTCTTTCTGTTGCCATCGCTTAAATCTTTTTATGGTATTTTGGGCAACGATAGCTTAAAAAAACTTAATACCGTTATATTTGCCTCAAAGGGTTACATGCTAATTAACAATTCAATAAAAGTTAGAGTAAAACAGCAAATTTCACAGTCAGTAAACGCAATAAACCTGAGAACGAACCATCTAACTGAAAATCAAAAGAATAAATTAAAGGCAATTTGCGATAAATACAAAAATTTGTTTACAGAACCAAACGAACGACTGACATTTACGACAACAGTACAGGCAGACATCAGGACTACAACTGACGACCCAATTTACTCGAAAAGTTATCCATATGCGATATCGATGAAAGATGAAGTGGAGAAACAAATAAGAGAATTACTTGATCATGACATAATTCGACCATCAAGGTCACCATATAACTCCCCAGTTATAATTGTCCCAAAGAAGTTAGATGCTTCGGGCGAGAGGAAATTTCGTATGGTTATTGACTACAGGAAACTGAATCAAGTAACCATACCTGATAGGTACCCTATACCGGAAATCAATGAGGTACTTTCTAATCTTGGGAAAAATAAGTGGTTTTCGGTATTGGATCTAAAAAGTGGATTTCACCAAATTCCTTTAAGGGACAGGGACATTGAGAAAACTGCATTTTCAATTAATAATGGGAAATATGAGTTCACAATATTACCTTTCGGTTTGAAAAATGCGCCGGCCATATTTCAACGAGCGTTGGATGATATCCTTAGGGAGCACATAGGGAAAATTTGCCACGTTTATATAGACGATATCATAATTTTCGGCCGTGACGAGATTTCTCATCTCAGAAATATTGAAACTGTCTTTAATACCTTACAAAATGCTAACATGAAAGTCCAACTGGACAAATGTGAATTTCTGAGAACGGAAGTGGAGTATTTAGGATTCATTATCTCCACTGAAGGTATAAAAGCGAATCCAACTAAGGTTGAGGCAATTAAAAATTTAAATCCTCCGAATACGATAAAGGAGCTTAGATCGTTTTTGGGAATGTCGGGATTCTATAGACGGTTTATACGGAATTATGCTAAGATGGCAAAACCCCTTACAATCCTTTTAAGGGGGGAAGAGGGACGTATGTCCAAATCAATGTCATCAAAAATTCATATAACATTGGACAAAAATGCTTTAGGAGCATTTGAGAAGATAAAAAATTCACTTGCATCAAGCGATGTCAATCTGGCGTTTCCAAATCTAGAAAAGGAATTCCATTTAACTACTGACGCATCGAATTACGCACTAGGTGCGGTATTGGATCAAGAGGGCAAACCAATTGTGTTCATATCGAGAACATTAAATAAGGCCGAAGAGCATTTGCGGCAAATGAGAAGGAAATGCTCGCAATAGTATGGGCCCTTAAGGCTTTGAGGGGTTATTTATACGGTTACGCATCGGTGAAGATTTTCACTGATCACCAACCATTGACATACGCATTGGGTAATAAAAACACCAACAGTAAACTCAAAAGGTGGAAGGCTATTTTAGAGGAATACAACTACGAGTTGAAATACAAACCGGGTAGCACGAATGTGGTGGCAGATGCACCACAAACTTCTGAGTTAAACTCAATAGCGGCTACTCAACACAGTGCCGAAACTTCACCTCAAAATCTAATTCCATTCACAGATGTTCCCATTAATGTTTTTAAAAATCAATTGATAATATCAACTGGTAAAACACCTTCATATAAATGTGAAACCATATTCCCAAAATATAATAGACACACGATAATCGATAATGATTTTGATTTGCAAAAATTGACAAGGATATTGGGGAAATACTTAAGTCCAACGGTAACAAATGGAATTAAAACCGAAGATAAAATCTTAGGGAAAATTCAGGAAATCTATCCTTCTAATTTTGGTCAATATAAAGTTAGGTATACTAGAATAATGGTAAGGGATTTGACATCCAACACGGAGCAGGATACTGAGATTATTAATGAGCATCAAAGGGCTCACAGAAATGCCAGGGAAAACCAGATCCAACTACTACGAAAATACTATTTTCCCCAAATGCATGCGAAGGTAGTGAAAGTCGTCAAACAATGCCGAATATGCATCGGGAACAAATATGAGCGGCATCCGAATAAGTTAATATTGGGAAATACTCCTATCCCACAGTATCGACCTCTATCATACAAATAATCGAATAATACGAACTGCTGTAGACAAATTCTCTAAATACGCTTAAGTGAGAATTGTAAAATCTAGATCAGCAGAAGATATTAAATCTCCTTTACGAAATTTACTTACTTCTTTCGGAACTCCCGAAAACATAGTAATTGATAATGAAAAATCTCTGAACTCATCCTCCATTTTATTCATGTTAAAGGATCAGATGGGAATTACAGTTTATACGACACCTCCATATACGAGTAGCGTAAATGGTCAGGTTGAAAGGTTTCATTCGACATTGGCTGAAATCTTAAGGTGCATTAATGCGGAGAAATTACACAGTTCTTTTGAGGACCTATTGGATAGTTCTTTGAACAAGTATAACCACTCGATCCATTCGAAGACCAATAGAAAACCTATTGAAGTTTTTTTTGGGAGAATCATTGGAACTGAACAAGAACGGAAACAAACAATACGGAAATTAACGGAAAAACAAGAAAGAGATTTGGAATTCCACAACAAAAATAAACATGACGGTAAAACGTACGAACAGGGTGACGAAATTTTTGTTAAAGGGAACAAACGATTAGGGAACAAATTGACACCCCGTTACAAAAGGGAAATAGTACAAGAAGATAAAAGACAGACAGTTCTGACCGTTTCTAGGAAAATTGTTCACAAAAATCTTATAAGAAAATGATGCCTTCATTTCAGGTCATTACTTGCTGTTGCAAAAACGCAGACTCAAATACTGGACTATACGAAGTCTCGGATTGTTACAATAGAGACTGGTACAGCAAAACTCAATACGGGAAACTTCAAATTGATCCATATCATAGACTTGGAATAGTATGAGAATATATTGGACCAGATATACGAGAGAATAAATCGTGACATAACCAGGAAAGACAATAATTACCAATTTCTTGCGTCCTTTTAACACGCGACGTCTTCATGTTAATTTTCAATCATATTACCAAGCATAGTTACATTTTTATTAAAGTCAAAACTGCTGACACTATGTCTGCTGTTTTGTTTTGTAGTATTTCTAGATAAATATTACTTGCCTTATTCTTACACGAGCTTTAATTATTATTTACGAATAAGCATTTTTATACTTTTAAATATTCATTTTTGGAAACAATAAAACAGTCGTAGTCAAGTACTCGAACAAATAAGTGTAACTTTATTTAACTTATATGCACATTTGCAAATTTGCACACTTTCACATTTGCACATTACAAATTTGCACATCTGCACATTAACATAATTGCACATTTACATTGGATGAGGAATCTATGTACCAAATATTAACTTCGCAGCTCCAGTCGTCAGGGGGGATAATTTTCCGCTTTTTCCCCTCTTTAGATTTTCTAAAAGTCACGCCATAGCTGTTATCTACACTGGAGAAGGAACCTGCATACCAAATTTCAACTTTCTAGTTTCAGCATTTGAAAATACAAAAATGATTATAATACAAGACAATAACGAAATTAAATATAGCAACTCCAAATCGTAGGGTGTTCTGGTTTTTTATTTCTGAAATACAATTGACTATTTCTGAAATACAATTGACTATTTCTGAAACGAAATTGACAATTTATGAAATATAATTGACTATTCCTGAAATACAATTGACAATTTCAGAAATACAATTGTCTATTTCTGAAATACAATTGACTATTTCTGAAATACAATTGACAATTTCTGAAATACAATTGACTATTCCTGAAATACAATTGACTATTTCTGAAACGCAATTGACAATTTTTGAAATACAATTGACTATTTCAGAAATACAATTGACTATTTCTGAAATGCAATCGAATATTTCTGAAATACAATTGTGTTGTGAATACTTGAATAACCTATTTATACAAAGTAGTTGTAAGTTTTTTATCACTATGTCATGTAATGAAATATTGAAGCATAAATAAAATGGCAGTCTTTTTCTAAGTTTTATTACAACAGGTTATGGGCTAAACACGCGCAGAAAAACTAAAACATTTTAATTTGATTGGATTGTTCGTGATTTCTTGATTTTATTTTGCAAAACTGTAAATAACAACGAAAGAATGGCTTCAAATAATTTGTCTACCCCATTTGACAAATTGCGTGGGCGAGAAAACTTCGACGTTTGGAAACGGCATGCGAAATCATATTTGGTGATGAAAGGTTGTTGGCGAATAGTGTTATATGGCCTCAGTGGAACTCCTACTGACAAAGATGTAGAAAAAGACGAACGCGCACTTGCTGAAATTACACTCATGATAGAGCCTGCCAATTTTGCTCATATAGCGACGGCAAACACCGCAAAAGAAGCATGGGACGCACTATTGAATGCATTTGAGGATACAGGTCTGACCAGAAAGGTCGAACTTCTTAAGCGGTTGGTGCAGCTGAAATTATCTGATTTTGATAATGTACAAGAGTACGTAAGTCAAATAATAATGATGTCGTTGAAGGTACAGCAAACTGGTTTGAAATTGGATGATGAGTTGATTGCTTCACTTATGCTAGCGGGATTGCCAGAGGAATTCGTACCCCTTGTAATGGCAGTGGAAAACTCAAAAGCAAAGTTAAGTGTTGATATGGTTAAAAATCTTTTATTGCAATATGCAAAATTTGATTGCCCATAGGTGGAGGATAAAGCCTTGGTTTCTAATAAGAAACATAACACCCGTAAACCCAGGTGCTATGCATGCAAAAAAGAAGGGCATATCGCAAGAAATTGTCCGCAAAAAACGAAATCAAATTATACAAAAAAGAAAAATTCAGAAGAAAAAACTTCGTTAGCAGCGTCTTTGCTTTCATCATCTTCTTTATTTACAACAAAAAATAAAAACAACATTAATGAGTGGTATGTAGACTCAGGGGCTACATCGCACATGACAAATTCAAAAAGTATTTTGCGCAATTCAAAGAAGGTAAATGATAAACATGTGGTGGTTGCAAACAGTGAAAAAAATGTCTATTCAAAGCGCGGGAGATGTAAGTGTTGTTTTGCATTCAGGCGGGAAAGAAACAAAAGCTTTTCTAAGAGACGTTGAATATGTACCCAAAATGGCGGTTAATTTGCTTTCTGTCAGACAAATGACATTAAAAGGCAATAAAGTAGTCTTTGAAGATGACAAATGTCAAATTTTTAACAATGATGGCGAACTGCTTGCAACAGCAAAAGCTTTTGACAATTTATACAAATTGAGTTGTGTTGTGAATGTAAACAAAGAAGAAAGCGCATTAATGGCGTCAAATGATTTTGAATTATGGCATAGAAGATTTGCACATATTTGTGACAACAATTTAAAAAAGGTGATGGGTTCGTCGAATGGCATACGATGTGGTGGTGACGTCATAAACGAAAAATGCATAAAAGATAAGCAAACTCGAGCTTCTTTCAAAGATACGGGTCACTCAGAACAAAATCCTTTTCTGGAAATCTTTTTCTTTTGACCTTCGTAGACGACTACTCACGTAAAGTATTTGTTGTGCCAATAAAACACAAATCTGATGTTTTCGAAGAATTCAAGAAATTCAAAGTGTATGCCGAAAAGCAATGTGATGCAAAAAATTAAAATTTTTCGTACCGACAATGGAACGGAATATACGGGCAAGCAGTTTGAAAAATATTTGGCAAATTTTGGTATACAGCATCAGAAAACTGCACCGTATACGCCGGAACAAAATGGCGTGGCGGAACGTATTAACCGCAGAATAATGGAACGGGTAAGGTGTATGCTTTTGGACGCAGGTTTGGATGAAGTGTATTGGGCAGAAGCTGCAATGACATCGGCTTACTTAATTAATCTTGTGCCGTGCCGTGGTAACGAAAGCTCTCCGGAGGAAATGTGGTCGGGTAGAAAACCTAATTTAAAACATTTACGTGTTTTCGGCAGTAGAGCATTTGTGCATATACCAAAGCAGAATCGTAGTAAGCTAAATTCAAAATCTACGGA
This sequence comes from Eustalomyia histrio, assembly GCA_949748255.1. Classification (NCBI taxonomy): domain Eukaryota; kingdom Metazoa; phylum Arthropoda; class Insecta; order Diptera; family Anthomyiidae; genus Eustalomyia; species Eustalomyia histrio. The sequence continues at coordinate 112,528,509 of OX456525.1, forward strand.
GTGCATTTTAATGGGTTATAGCAACGAGAGTAAGGCGTATCAGCCGAAATGTAGTTTTCATCGAAAACAATAATAGGGTACGTGTCACTAATAAATAATGATATTGGTGTTGAAGATGAAGTTAACAATTCAGGGGAGGAATGTGATGTAGAATTGTCAACTGGAAATCAAGAAGAAGAATGTGATGTAGAATTGTCAACTGGAGATCAAAAGAAGACTTCATTGGCTTCGAAAGTGACAGGTTTGAGGATGCAGTTGGCAGCAACAACAACAGCGGAAGCAGCAGCAGTGCTAGCAGCAGCGATGAAATCGGTACACCTAGGCGTTCAGTGCGAATTGCAAATAAACATTTACGAAGATACAATTTATGTGTTACCCACTCTGAATGTGACACCCCCGAAACTTTTGATGAGGCTATTTGTTCATCAAAAACTGATTTATGGAAAGCGGCGATGATTTCTGAAATGGAATCTCTCACAGCGAACAATACTTGGTGTCTGACTGATTTACCTCGAGATAAAAAGGCCATTAAATGCAAGTGGGTTTATAAAACGAAAGTTAATGCAAATGGCGATGAAGTGTGCCACAAAGCAAGATTGGTTGTAAAAGGCTGCAGTCAACGAAAGGGCATTGACTACGATGAGACTTTTGCACCTGTGGTGCGTTACACATCATTGCGTTTTCTATTTGCAATGGCAGCCAAACATAAACTCATGATACATCAACTAGATGCGGTTACGGCGTTTCTGAATGGTGACCTGGAGGAGCAGATTTTTATGGAACAACCAGAAGGCTTCGACGATGGCAGCGGTCGAGTTTGTTCTTTGAAAAAATCACTTTATGGCTTGAAGCAGTCTATCCGTGTATGGAATAAAAAACTGAATGAAGTACTTTTGAAGCTTGGTTTGCAACGTAGTGAAGTAGATCAATGTGTCTATTATTGTACCAATGGCGATAAAATACTTTATGTGGCCATATATGTAGATGACGTTTTGGTGTTTTGCAACGACATGAATAGGATCAATCAGCTAAAAATGGTATATCCACCAACTTTAAGATGAAAGATCTAGGTGAAGCGTTCTCTGTTCTGGGTGTACGAATCACGCGTGATAATGAAAGTGGCACAATCAGGATTGATCAAACAAAATATATCGAGGAAATATTGAATAGTAGCGGTATCGACACCTATGGATGTTGGCCAAAAATTAACATCTTAAATGAGCCCAACCGATGAAAATGAGAAAAAGGAAATGGCAAAGGTTCCATATATGCAGGCTGTTGGATGTCTTTTATTCGCTTCTCAGATCACTCGACCAGATATTAGTTTCGCAGTGAATTTGTTGAGCAGATTTAATTAAAATCCAGGTAAATCTCATTGGGCCGCATTGAAGAGAGTAATGAAATATTTGAAGGGTACTACCGATAAAGGCCTGACATACACATCTGAATCAAGCGACTTAGTTGGTTTTTGTGATGCGGACTGGGCAGGCAATATCGACGACCGGCGCTCAACTACTGGCTATTTGTTTACTTTACAAAGTGGCGCAATATCGTGGTGTACAAGGCGGCAACGTACTGTGGCCCTCTCATCAACCGAAGCGGAGTACATGGCAATGGTGTCAGCTATGCAGGAATCCATATGGTTACAGCGACTACAAGGGAACTTGTCCAAGGTCCACAAGAGCCGATTATACTGTATTGCGACAACAAAAGTGCTATTCTTATAGCGAAAAATAATTCATTTTCAAATAGAACTAAACATGTTGATCTCAAAGTTAGATTTGTTAAGGAAAGATTAGATAGTAAAGAAATTATTTTAGAGTATGTAGATACTGGAAATATGGTAGCAGACTTTCTCACAAAAGCTGTTACTACGGATAAACTTAATATGTTATGTATTAAATCTGGTTTGAAATGATTTTAATGTAATAAATTGTATAAATAATTTATTCTGGTGGAATGTTGTGAATACTTGAATAACCTATTTATACAAAGTAGTTGTAAGTTTTTTATCACTATGTCATGTAATGAAATATTGAAGCATAAATAAAATGACAGTCTTTTTCTAAGTTTTATTACAACAAATTGATAATTTCTGAAATACAATTGACTATTTCTAAAAATACAATTGACAATTTCTGAAATACAATTGACTATTTCTGAAATATAACTGACAATTTCTAAAATATAATTGACTATTTCTGAAATACAATTGACTATTCTGAAATACAATTGACAATTTCTGAAATACAATTGACTATTTCTAAAATACAATTGACTATTTGGAAATACAATTGATTATTTCTGAAATACAATTGACTTCTGAAATACAATTGACTATTTCTGAAATACAATTGACTATTCTTAAATACAATTGATTATTTCTGAAATACACTTGACTATTATGAAATATAATTGACAATTTCTGAAATACAATTGACTATTTCTGAAATACAATTGACTTTTTCTGAAACGCAATTGAAAATTTCTGAAATACAATTAACTATTTCAGAAATAGAATTGACTATTTCTAAAATACAATCGACTATTTCTGAAATACAACTGACTATTTCTGAAATACAATTGACTATTCTGAAATACAATTGACAATTTCTGAAATACAGTTGACTTTTTCTGAAATACAATTGATTATTTCTGAAATACAATTGACTATTTCTGAAATACAATTGACTATTCTGAAATACAATTGACTATTTCTGAAATACAATTGATTATTTCTGAAATACAACTGACTATTCGGAAATACAATTGACTATTTCTGAAATACAATTGGAAAAGGAGTAGTTTTCGTGTGTATTATATTGTTGGATCTAATCTGATACAATTCGATCTGACTTTTTTCGGATAAATTTGGATATTACTTTCTAGGATGCAATTTTAAAACATTTATACACACGCGATTCTTAATATATTTTTACAAAATTTTTAAGGCTAAATGTCCGGTATATTTACTAAAGCATTTCGTACTTTCTAGTTCTTTAAGAAACCCACAATTTATCCACATTGTATCACGTTTATTCTTCATAGATCGTTTCAGTATAGGGTAGCTAAAATTTCGAATTCTTTACCCTTATTTCTTAGAAGTTTTAATTTTTCTGTAAATGTATTTAAAACCAAATTAAAAGAATACGCCTACCATAATTACCATTAATTTTTTTATGTTCTATTTTAACGTTTATTGAATTTTATCTATAGAGCAATTCCATATGAAAACGATCAAAATTGGCAAATTTTTGGACGACCCCTCTCCGATTTTAAAATAAATAGTCTCAATCGATTGCCCAGCAAAAAATAATGTACCTACATATTTTTTTTTTTTTTATAGTGACTGGTTTAGTGGTGGTGTACACCACTGTCATGTGACAAAATTGAAGAATTCTTCATAAGGGACCTCATTGAAAGTTGTTTAAAAAAAACTAAAGCGATCGCAACGAGTGATAGCTCGTTGGAAAGGTATTGAATCAGGCTTTAATTGAAAAATAAAATTTTCCTAAATTTACCTTTTTTCCCATGAAAATTAAATTTTCCAAATTTTCCACAGAAGCTCCTTAATTTCCCGGCTAATTTTATTTTTTTTTTGATTCCTCATAATTTTTGCTTTAAGAATCAGCAATAAAAAAATGGGCCCCGACTCCTTGTTTGGACAGGAGAAGAGCATTTAAGAGACCACCTTGTTCTCATTGTTTTTATATTTTTTATAATTGAATTATTTTTAATTATTTAACATTATTTTATTATTAAAAATACATTTTAAAAATTATTTTACAGTTAAAAATACATTTATGAAGAAAAAATCTTTCTTATTTTGGTGCTTATACTTTATTACAATATTTATTAAAAATTTCAATTGTCTTGGCATCATTATAAAATTAAAGTAACTTTAAATTTAGCACGTCGGCAGACGAAGAGTACCGCTTTACATTAATTGACATATCAGAAATATTTGGTATAAGCAATGAAACTTTTGCGTTCCAGTTATAGTTTTGACATTATTATATCTGTTTTGAAGTCGTCGCTCCATGGCATCGTGTTCTTTTTGAGTGCATAAAACTGTGTTAATGGCAATTTCCTTGCTTTGAATCCACGAAAACAAATGTTGTACATTTAAGATCTGAGAGTCAATTCTTGTTCTGTGAAACGGTGAAATTTAAAGTTTTTTCACGTTTTCATAGTACTTTTGATTCGCGTTCTGTGAAAAAATGTAAAGAAACATCAAAACGTTTTCATATGAAAAAAAAGTGGAACGAAACAAGATTTTTTTCACGATTGCACAACACTGGCGATTCTTGTTTTGTGTAACAGTGCAAACAACTGTCAAAATATTTTCATATGAAAAAATTGTTTACACAGACTATTTATAAGTGAAATAAACATGGAGAAGATTGTAAGAGGAAAGCGTGCCAGCGAAAGCCAAAAGGAGTATTTAATTAATTATTAAGAAAAGCATGTGGACATTGCAAACGATAAGTAAGTAGCTTAATAACCATAATCACACTTTTATTAATCCCATATTTACAGATTTGTAACTGCAGATGGTGCCAAATTTAGAGACGAAAAGGGTAACGAATTAGCGGCGAGCCTTAACAGTTTTAGTGGGACCCAAAAGGACAGTGAAAAATGGCAAAAGTATGGCATATTTATTTATAGTTTATTTATATTCTTTATGAAATTTTTTTTCTTTAAGTAATATTAGACTTCATACGCACCAAATATAGTTCACTTAAAGTAAGTCGATATAAATCCATGAAGTGCTTGTCGGTTGTCATCTCGAATGGATTGTGGTCAGCACGAAGTATGCGTCTCAGCACTCTCAAAAAATTCCTATAAATTATTAAATTATTTACTGCAATGAAATGCTTGTAACATCATTGTCTTACCTTTGTTCATCCGGAATTCTTTGAGTAATATCCAATAATACAATTAATCCAGATATTTTTATATAATTATTTAAAATAAATTTTACGAACTTTATTCTTTTTTGTTTACGTTTTTCTCTGTTTTGACATTTGCTTTAAATTTTGGATAACACAGTTAAACAATTTTCATGGGTACAGTGCGAATGAAACATTTTTTTCATAATACATACGAGAATCGCAATTTATGTATTTGTGAAAAGTTCGAGTGAAAAGTGCTTATGAAAACGAAAATGAAAAGTTTTTTTTCACTTCACATTATCACAGAACGAGAATTGACCCTCTGGTCAGTATATGGCCTTTGCAAACTTGCCTTAGTCGCCATGCGTTTTAGGGTTCCCCCTAACGCATCGCATGGGCCCTTACCGTGGGACGTCGCAAAAACCTTGCAGTTTTGTTCTTCTTCAATTATGCAAAGATTGTAAAAATTTCTGCTCTACCACGGTCTCAAGGGAACATCTGCCGCTGCTAATTATCCACTGTTTGAAATGCACCTCCTGAATTAACAGCTGTTCAAACTTTTCCGCCAAATATTGCTCTAGCTCGTCAATCTTCGGACAATTGTCGCATTTGGACAGATGACAATTTTCCGTGGGGTATGCGCACAACGACTTCGACAGGAGGTCCCTATATGTTTCAATTTCACCTTGAAATACTTTCAATTTCTTGCATGGAAAGAACATTAATTTGATGTTTTGATGAAACATGCAAACGCAGACTGAATGCGTTCCATGCCTGTCTAATGCCAGCACGCATTCTTTTGGTCGTAGGATGGCAAACTTAGAAAATCCCACTTTTTCTGCTGGGTATTTCTCTTTGAACTGATGGTATGCTTCGGATAGATTACATAATAATAATCTGCGCTGCTTGTGTACTTTTTCTCCATCTTCACGTGTGATAACATAGTCACGTGTACCTGGGCAGGCGCGGCTGTTGTCATCATTGCAGTAAAAATCTTGAATCAATTTCACCGTTGCTTCGCTGAGGGTCCTTGAGCCAAATTTCTTGGTGGGAGTCGCCAATATGCCCTTCTGTCGAACTAATTCTTTGCTTCTTCTCGCGATGTAAAAAGATGTTTGAAACTGTTCAGAAATCTTGAGTATAGACCATGATTGAGGCAGCACAGATAAAATGAGATATTTCTCCGGAAAAGTGGTCGCTAAATTGAATTTTCTTTTCAACTGCTCAATCATTTGTTTGCCGTCATCAACGTCATCTGCTTGACTGCATTCGTTATCAGAGCCTTCATCAAATATTGTCGCGATTGCACTCATAACCTTGCCTTTTTTATCTTTCCCGTATTTTTCACTTCGCAACTTTCTTTTTCTAATAGGCGTTTCACCTAAAGTGGTAATAGCCTCATTCAAAGGACTCAAAGACATATTGACCTTTGGAATGTCTGCCTCACTATCAGATGAAACATTTTGTTCAATTGTCATTTCACTCTCGGATTGTGGTTGCATTTCTTTCAATGCATTTGCTTGTTGAGACAAATCGATTTTACACTTGGGGCAAATGAATTGTGCTTCTTCACCGTATTGTATATTTAATTCATTCATGTATCGCTTCGAAACACCAGTTAATTTTAATACTTTTATCTTTTTCAAACGATGTCCACTCTTGTTAAACGGATTGCAGCAAAATTTATTCATTTTACTTTAAATTGTCTTTACAGCTTCACTCTTTACTTTACAAAAAAAAAACACTTTAACACTTTCACGTTTAGTATTCAACTGAAATTTAACTCAGAGTGTGTGAAGTATTTATATTTATTTTTTGGTAAAAAATAGGTAAAAAAATAAGCGATATTTGCTTTTCTTTAATAGGAAAATTTGCGTGAACTACTGGTCATAAAATGTTTTTTAAAGAGGGACTTAATTGGTTACTGCCAATAAGCCGACCACAGGTCAAAAAAAAAATCTTTGTAAATTTTTTAAATTACCAGGTAATAAAGGTATCTCCATATTTATGGAAAATCCGTGTTTTATGACTTGTTTCTGCACGTGTCATTTTAGGCGAAATATTTATTACCTGGTAATTTAAAAAATTTACAAAACATTTTATGACCTGTAGCCTCAGTCGGGTTTGGTGTGCCATTACATGCCACTGCTGCTATTATCCATTTATGGCCGATCTTGTGAAGGCAGGCAGACCATATTCACTACACACTCAACTTGGGGCTCTTAAAAAAAATTGATTTTTTCTTCATAAATGTATTTTTAACTGTAAAATAATTTTTAAAATGAATTTTTAATAATAAAATAAAATAATGTTAAATAATTAAAAATAATTCAATTATAAAAAATATAAAAACAATGAGAACAAGGTGGTCTCTTAAATGCTCTTCTCCTGTCCAAACAAGGAGTCGGGGCCCATTTTTTTATTGCTGATTCTTAAAGCAAAAATTATGAGGAATCAAAAAAAAAATAAAATTAGCCGGGAAATTAAGGAGCTTCTGTGGAAAATTTGGAAAATTTAATTTTCATGGGAAAAAAGGTAAATTTAGGAAAATTTTATTTTTCAATTAAAGCCTGATTCAATACCTTTCCAACGAGCTATCACTCGTTGCGATCGTAGTAGTTTTTTTTAAAACAACTTTCAATGAGGTCCCTTATGAAGAATTCTTCAATTTTGTCACATGAAAAAAAAATATATGTAGGTACATTATTTTTTGCTGGGCAATCGATTGAGACTATTTATTTTAAAATCGGAGAGGGGTCGTCCAAAAGGTGATCGCTTTCATGTGGAATTGCTCTATAATTAAATTTTTGGTGACTAATTTTTAAATATTTGAACGCAATAATCCATAGGGTAGTTTTAGAAAGGGAAAATTTGTATTCAATTAATATTTCTTTATTGTTAATTGTATTATTATTTTATTATTATTTTTTTTTGATTTGATTTAATTTAATTTATAATTTGTTTTATTGATAAATATTTACGTATTATGTAGTAGTATTATTTTTATTATTTTTCTTTTTAATGTGTGTTGTTTATGAACTATATTTGGCCTAAGGGCTTGGTTTGAAATTGTACAATAATAAATAAAAAATAAAATAAAAATAAATATATTGTTGGGTCTAATTTAATATGCTATTTTTCGGATCAAATAAGATATTAAGGAATATAAAATAAGAAATGATTAAATATTGTGCCAGATTTATTTTTTTTACTCGGACCTACTTACTTTTTGCCAATGTGGTTCAAAATTGTTATCCCTAAAATACCGTTACCGAAAAAAATCGTTATCCCTAAAATACCGTTACCGAAATAACGGAAAAAATCTTTATCCTTAAAATAACCTTACCGAAATAGTAGAAAATAGCGTTACCCTTACCGATAACCGCATTTGTTTCGGTTACTATCCATGGCTGATTTTTAGAAATAAAAAAACTAGAGCTATTTTAAGCCATTAATGGACGAAGTTCTCTGACCACTTTCCTCAAATAATTTTCACCAATTATTAATAAAAATTTATTTTATTTATTTATTTAATTACTAACAATATAATTACAAATTATACGTTAGTTATAATGAGCAATAGCAACGCAGGCCTTCAGCTCGTTTGTTAATACTTAATTATATAGATAATGAGAGTTATTTTCATTAGATTTTGGTATATAACTGCGTTATTTTAAGAAATTTTAGTATGTCTTTTATATTGTTTGGAGTGGGATGAGAGAGGTAGGATTTCGGATCATGGTCTAGAAATATTTGTGAACGTGCAGTATTGAACTTGGGGCAGTTTGTGAGGAAATGGCAAGGGTCTGTTGTATTTGAGGTACAATTGCAGCAGAGTGTGTCGATTATTTTTAATATATGGCCATGGGTTATTTTTGTATGTCCTAGTCTTAATCTGGTTAACTTTACTGTGTCAGATCTATTAATATTTGGTGGTAATATGTCCTGAATTGTCCTGCGGTGATTGTTAATTGTTTTATACCAGGTTGAAGTCTTTTCAAATGTTTGATTTCTGTCCATAATATAATAGTATATATGTATATATTTGTATAGATCTTTATTGTCGAGATTTATGGTGGTTAAAACGGGAGAGATAGCAGCGTTTCTAGCAATTAGATCTGCGAATTCATTACCCTTTATATTGCAGTGGCCGGGTATCCACAAAAGTAATATAGCTGGGTATCTTTCTATTAATATTTTCTTATACGTGAGACGTAGAAGTTGTTGTTGTTGATATTTATAATGGATTTTGCCGCCGAAAGCGAGTCAGTGCATATGACGAATTTGCCTGATTTAGTTTTTAGGTATAGTAAAGTTTCATAAATTGCTATTAATTCTGCTGAATATATTGAACTGTATAACGGAAGTAGTGATGTCTTGATTACTTGGTTTTCCGTTGTAATGCTATAAGAGGTAACGAAATTTGACTTGGAACCGTCTGTGTATAAGAAATGTGAGCCGTTATGTTTATGCTTTATCTCATTGAAAAGTGATTGGAATTGTGAAGGAATAGTGTTTGATTTTAAATATTTTGCTAATGATATATTGATTGTGTCCTTTTGAAGTTTCCATGATGGGCAATAGGTTGAACTTGAAATATTGTTAAGTGGTATACTTAATTTTTGGCAATTCTGGATTACACGATATATTACTGAGGGAACTTTAGGAACTCTTTTTGCCACTGTTAGCTTTTTTACTATTTGTTTAAGGGGACTATTATTGTCGTAGATAATTGATCTGAAGAGCTTAGTTGTTAGAATATCTCTTTGGGTGGATGAAGGTAGAATATTCGCTTCAAATAAAAGATTATTAATTGGAGTGGTGCGAAAAGCACCAAGGGCATTTCTTACAGCTGAGTTTATGATTGTATCGATTTTCTTTAAGTCGGACCTAGGCGCGAAGCCATAAAAGGGTAATAAATAGTTCACTTTTGATAACATAAGGCTTCTTATGATGGTAATGAGTGTGTTTGTATTGCAGTTGAGTTTAAAACTCGAGAGGCATTTGATAATGCTAAGTCGTTTAGACAGTGAGGATGTTAGGGATTGTATATGATCTTTCCAGTTATATTTGTTGTTTATATGCAGTCCTAGTATTCTTAGTGTGTTGACTTTTGAAATATTGAAGTCGCCTGATTGTAACGTACAATGGCAGTCTTTTTTCTTACATATATGCAAGTATTTACATTTGATGGTTGATAGTGTAGCACCGGAGTACTCGCACCAATTTTTTAAGTTTTCGAAAAGACTATTAAGCGTTAGAACAGGATTTTTCCGTTTTGAATGAATGATCAAATTTATATCGTCGGCGTAAGCAGAGAGTTGTATTTCTTTATACATGGATATTATACCGTATAATTTGTTGTACGCTATAAGAAACAAGATTACCGATAACGGGGATCCCTGTGGGATCCCATTAGCTAACGGTAAGGGGGAGGAGTATTGGTTTTCTATTCGAACAATGATTTTCCTTTTAGTTAGGAAATTAAAAATGTAGTTAATTATTTTTGGGCCAACATGCCATTCAACGAGTTGATCTAAAATTGAATGCATACCTACTCTATCAAATGCTTGCATAAAATCAAGTGAAATTATGGTGATGTGCTTTCGTGCAGAGAGGGCATTCGCAATTTGATAGTCTACATAAAGCAGGCTATCAATTGTAGACTTCCCCCTTTTGAAGCCAACCTGGTATTTATTTAGTAGTTTGTTCGATGTGACAAACCACCATAACCTGTTGGCTATAATCCTGTCAATAACTTTTGAGATACAGGGGTTGAGTGAGATAGGCCTATAGGATTTGGTAATCGTTTTATCGGAACCAGGTTTAATTATAGGTATAATAACACTAGATTTAAATGATTGGGGTAGGTAGTTGGAAAATATTGCATTAAAAAGTTTTAAAATCCTTAGTTTAGTGCTGTGGGGCAACATTTTTAGCATTGGATAGGAAATTCTATCCAAGCCTGGTGTTTTCCCCTTCAGCTTACATAAAACTGACTCAAGCTCAATAAAAGTTATTGTGTCCTCAATTATTGCTGCTTCGCGACCGGTTATACTTATAGGCGGTGTTATTTTGACCTTGTCTTTGTTAGAACGAAAATTAATATTGAAATTATTGTCAGAAGAGTTATTGGACCAAAATTTTGCAAATTCTGTGGCTATTTCTTCTTTATTGATTAAATTCTTATATGGGGCATTTAACGATGCAATACAGTGGATTTTGTGAATGGACTTATACCCAGTAAATGATCTGATATTTTTCCATATCCTATCTACTGGTGATGAGGGATTAATATTTGATGTAAGGGTATTCATTGATTTAGTTTTTGAAATTTTAATACCTCTTTTATACTGCGCATTCGCCTTTTTATAGTTTAGTAGATTTGACTGGCTCATATTTCTTTTGAATATGTGCCATGTCCTGTTTTTTATTACTTTTAGACTTTCTAAATGTTTATTCCACCATGGGACTTTATGAATTATATTTTTGTTTGTTTGGGGTATAGATATATTTGCAGATTGTAAAACAATTCTGGAGATATTCGCACTTTCCTTGTTTATATTTAAACTAATTGGTCTACTCTTCTCAAAGATGAGGCAGTTTTCTTTGTATTTTTCCCAGTCGGCATCTTGGATCCGGAACTTGGGAATGAAGGGAATTGTTGCGTCTGAGTTTGGAAACAGGGATATAATTATAGGGAAGTGGTCGCTTCCACATAAATTATCTTCCGTTTTCCAGACTGCTCTGCCAGCTAAACTAGAAGAACAGAATGATAGATCAATGTAAGAATAAGTCCCATGTGTGTTAAGATGAGTCGGAGATTTGTCGTTTAGTAGTATATAGTGAGAATCATTTAAGAATTTGAATATATTTTTACCTTTTTTATTGCTAGTGGGTGCACCCCAACTTGTGTGAGAGCCATTGAAGTCGCCAGTTATGAGGCAAGGGTTATTTATATTGTCCAAGGTATTTTTTAAATTATTGATGCTAAAATTTTTGTCCGGTGGTATGTACGCATTAATGATGCAAAATTTAATCTTTGACGTAATTGAAAAACGTAGAGTGTCGAAGTCGTTTTGTGAAATAAGTTTGCTATGATTTATAGAATTGTGGATCAACAGGGCAACGCCACCGTATCGGGTTGTGGATGTGTTCATGTGGTAAAAGGAATAATTAATTGGGACTGGGATGTTTGGATAGTTATGGATGTGGGTTTCTTGAAGGCAAATAATTTTTGGGTAGTATTTTTTTATTAGTATCTGTAGTTCACTATAATTGTTTTTATATCCATTTATGTTCCACTGAATAACATTAAATGTCATTTGCTGAACATAAAGATTTTCTGGGTAGTGTTTGTAAATTGCTAGGTTTCTTAATTAGTGAATAAAGTATTCTTATAAGAAAGATATTTTTGAAGTATTGAAGATGAGTATAAGTGGTGTTAAAAAGATGCGTAGTATACGATGTGTAAGTATGAATATATGGATACATGTATAATATTGATTTAAAAAATGTGGTAATAATATAATTTATTATACCTGAATAATAAACAGGGGATAATGTAAAACTGAGAGTAATAGGTAAAAGTAATAATATGTACATGTGAATTGATGAAATCAGGTGTTCGAGGGAGTTATAAATTATTTGAGGATAGGTAATCCATTTGATCTTCGCCATTACTAGATGTTTGATTCTTCGGTTTCTTTGGTTTTGGAATTGTGGTAGATTTAGAAGACTTTTCGTTTGCTTTTAACTTAGCTTGAAGTCGCTTTGAAGTTTTTCTGGGGAGAATTTTAAGCTTAGCATCGGGAGTGCCTGTTGCAATGCCTGGTGGAATTTGAAGATCTGATTCAGAGTCTGTTATTGAATCGTATTTAACTAAGGTTTTTGTAGATGATGAATGGGAAGTAGATGGTGGTTTTAAAAATACAGCATTTTGCGGTGTGCTATTAATATTGTTGTTTTGAGACTTGGCCACTGTTGCATATAATGATCCATCGTGCTGATGTCTTTCGCTATATATCTCTTGCGCGGTTTTGTTATCGACTTTGTTGATTGTTTTTATGGCTTGTAACTCTTTATATTTAATAAAGATCGGACATTTTTTGTCTTTGGAGGAGTGTTTACTGTTTTCTATTTTATTGTGTATGCAGTTTATACAATTGGTTTCATTAATGCATTCTTCTTCGTCATCCGAAATCAAATGGTAGTCGTTGGCACATTGATAACAAATCTTGTTGTTTTTGCAATATTTAGCGATGTGGCCAAATTGTTGGCAATTGTTGCATTTTGTTGGAAGAGGGATGTAAGGGCGAACGTTAACTTTTTGGTACCCTATTTTTATATCACTGGGTAAAGTGGAAGATGAAAAGGTTAGAATTGTTAGTCCGGTTTCAGTAGGTTGTTCGTTAACAATTTTCTTTATTTTTTTAACTTCACAAACATTTTGTTCCATTAATTCGTTGGTTATTTCACTTTCAGAAATTCCTCGTAGATCATTGCTGTAAATAACGCCTTTGGTTTGATTCAAAGTCTTGTACTCTGTTATTTCCACTGTTATTGAGTCAGAGAGTGCAATCAATGTTGTTAGTTTGTTTGCTTGTACGTAGTTTTTTGTTTTTATTAGTAAACTTCCACTCATCAGTTTTTTGCATTCTTCTACTTCACCGTTACATGTGTAATCAATAGCTTTTTTTAATAAGAAGGGAGACACATTTGAAAGAGTTTCTGAAGAGTTTGTTCTATTCATTAATAAAAATATTGGGCCTGGTTGAGAGAAATTGAGTGTTTTTGTTTTATCCCATTTAAGAGACGGTGAGTCAGGTGGTTTGTTCATTTTACTTAGTGAATTTTTTTGGCACTATTAACTAAAGCACGTTGTTGGGTTTGATAGAATGAGTATATGTAATTTATTGATTTGGTAATTTGATTTGTTTTTATTTTTTTTTCTATAGTGTTTTAGAAATTTGTGTTTTTATAATATTAAAAAATGTTTTTTTGTTTATTTTTTCTTAAGTTTATCTGACTTCAAAATAATAAAATTATTGTAGCCACGAGACTTAAAGGAATTTGTTAAGCAAGACGTCTGTTCAGAGTAAAGCTTACGGTCGAACTGATTAATAAAAATGATTTGATTTATTCGTTTTAAAAACTTTTTTAAAAAAAAAAAAAAACATAGTTTTGGAGTTATGGACCATCCCTTATAACGGAAACTGCGCAGTAGATACACTGTCCCTTTTGGGACGTTGCATTCAATGTCACTATATGCACTTGACATAAGATAGTCATAATTTTTTTACATCAATAGAATCATTACACTTATTTACAAATAACAGCACACAAAAATAAACAAATATTCACATATTATTTTTCTTACCCAACTCGAGATTTTTTTTTTTTTTTACAAAGTGGTTTTCCATATTTTGCATAAAACACAACACACAAGTCACAAAAGTTGAAACAAATAAATAAAACATGCTTCGTTGGAATGTCAGTAACGGCATAGTCCACTTGTTATTTAAAAATTAAAATTTTTTAAAGTGCTACAGTAGAAAATTCGAGCGTCCCTTATAAGGGACTCTGCGCACTAATGGGTTAAGTGGATGTCCTATTTTTAGACATGAGTTGGTATCTTTACTTCCGATCCCCTTTTTAATTTATGTAACATTTTAATGCATTTTAAGTTTGTAGGTGTAAGTTTTAATTAGAAATAACATTTCCTTCAATATCAACTTTTTTAAAATTAGTAATTTTTTTTTTTGCTAATTTTAACAAATCAGTTTCCAAAAATTTGTAAAATGATTTCTGAAATTAGCAACAAAAATTTGTAAATATTCTGTAATTTACAATATGTAAATAATAAAAAGATTTGCTAAATAACAATTATTTTACTTAAAATCAGTACAAAAACTTACTTTTTTTCGGAGTGTAACCACAGCCTCGAGATAGCGAGATATTTATGTCAGCTTTTTAATGCTTTTCAATGCGATTTTACTGAAAATTTAAATAAATTCCCCAATATGAGACATGGCTTAAAATTTTCTAGGGGTCAAGTTGTTTCTATTAATATATAACTGGTCGCCCAAATCATCGGCAGATTTTAGAAATCTCAATAAATGTGTTACCCAAAATTCTTGGATGACATTCAGGGGCCATTTGTTTTCCACCAAGACAATTCCCCAATATGAGATATGGCTTAAAATTTTCAAAAGCTTACGTATATTCGATTGGTACATGTCTCTGCTTCCAAATCATTATAAGGACTGAAAATTTTTTTTTGCAAATAGCCAAGTATTAGCAAATACTGTGATAAATATACATACATATGTATATGTATTTCAATGTTTATTGTTAAAAAGTGTACTTAGCAATATTATTTTATTTGTTTTTTTGTTAAAATCTAATACTTTTTCATTTTGGTTTTGGATGAAAAAATAAAAATCGTTGGATAAATTCACACACATTAATTATTAGTATTCATAATACTCTTAATATACAGGGTGATTTAGTCACGCCCGCCGAATTTCACCAGCGTATTCCTCGGCTCATTTGATGCAAATATGTCCATTACGACCATCCCCGAAAATGGAAGTGTGCGAAATGGCAGCGGTTTGAAAATTTTCGGATTGGTGGTCGGCGGGTAGTACGATAAAACTGCTCGAAAAACTGTCCCCGCAACATGCGCTGTGCACACACACACACACTCATATATATATATATATATATATATATATATATATATATATATATATATATATATATATATATATATATAGCTGCATTGACAAATCTGTTTTATCTTACAGGATTTTACATGAATTTCCCGCAAATGCTTGAGATTCATAAGTGACTTCGCGAGTAACGTTGCATTTTTTAGCTTATTGGTAACTAACATCTTCAAACTGTAACAACATATTGTTGTAGATAGCATTAACCACATCGATTAATAGATGTAGTTCAGGTGGCGCAATGATCTCTAAAATTTCAGTTGCACCTTTTGCAAAAAATATCGGATTACTCGTGCAAATTTTTATACATTTTGCAGATGCTTTATCACCTTCCCTTTATTGACAAATATTCTTTGCAGCTGCCGACGGTTCTTTTCATCAGTGGTGTGCCCAGGGGGCCCTCTCAGTTACCTTACCTTGTATATGTACAGAATTTTATTTGGCCGCTTCTTTCAATAAATTCTCTACACGTACCCTTCCTCTATTATTATCTCCACACTCGTAATATTATTTGGGTAAAAACAACCAAAAATACACTTAAGTTTTTAAAAGCCGATCAATTGCCTATTTTATTTACTTTAACTAAAAGGCGTTAAATTAAATAAAAAATACGGTAGTAATCGAACGTTTTCTAAAAAATGAGTTATTAAATATTGATTTACAACGTCGACTATCCTTATCTGTATTGGGATTAATCAGTATTGGGATTAAAAATCAGCAAAACAACAACATAATAAAAACGTTAGAAAAAAATATATGTACACAGACTAAAATTACAAAATTCTGTTTGTAATATTAAACATCTTCAATAAAACATTTTTGTAAATACAAAAAAAAAAATATATTTTTTAAAAAGACACCAACAATGGAATTTGTAAATACAAAAACTTTTTTGTAACTTAAATTTTTATTTTCGAAGAATTTTTATATGAAAATAACAATTAACAAACAATTCAAACAAAAAATTGATAGAAATGGAATTTGAATTTTAACAAATATTTTTAATTACTTAAAATTTTGTGATATTTTTTTCTGTGTAGTTTATTGTTATTAAATGTTTTATTTTGTGTGGGTGTGAGGTGGCTAAATAAAATCTAAACTAAATTCAGGTATCCAAATTTCTATGAAATTTTAAAAATTGTTCAAATATTTTGTCAAGGAAATTTTAAAATCTTTTGTCAATTTGTATTTAGTTTAGAATTTCTTTAGCTATCTCGCACAGGTCCTAAATGGAATTATTAAATTTTTATAACTTCTTTTAAAACAATAAAAATCGTGATTCCTTTTGTATTTCTTGTTTTTTAATTAAAAATCTGAGATTCAAATACCACATAAATTCTTAACTGGAATCAGCAATATTCCAGAATTATGAGCTTATTTTTATATCAAAACATTTGTATTTAAAATTGAAAATAATAAATTAACAACATTTATATAGACTTTCAAAGAAGTTACAGTAGTTAAAAAGAAAGATTTTATAAAAATGCTGCCAAGTCTTGGCATTCTTTTGAATGTGAATAAAAATATTTGTCATAAAAATAATTGTTATAAAAATATTTTAAATTTTTCTATTTGTAATTTGATAAAATATTTAAAACAACAAAAGCTAACAAATAAATTATGTGTTTCTTAGTAAATGTAGAGCAGGGCATACAATATAAATGCTACATTTCGGGTTTCGTTGAAGTCCATATATGAAAACAAGGAGTTATAGATAAAGAGATAAAAAATAAAGCTTTTTTTTAAAAAATAGACAAAATTGCCCAAAAATAAGAATTGAAATTAAAAAAAAGGCGACACAAACAAAGCCCCCAATGAACTAGGCCCCCAATTCAAAAATGAACTAAGGCCCCAAATTTTTATACAGAGAAAAGCAACAATGAGTTTTGGGGAATTAGTTCATTTTTTGGGGGTTTTATTTCATTTTATAATTAGGGAGTTAATTCATAATGAAATAAATACCATTTTTTTATAAATGAACTAAGCCCCCAAAAAATTACTTTGGGGGCTTATTAAAAAAAGAATAAATCAAAAAAATTGTTTTTGGGGGTTAGTTCATTTTCTTAGAAATGTAATAAATAACACAGTACAACAGCCAATCTGGGGGGTAAGAAATTCCAAGTCAGGGTGATGGTACTAGGTCTAAAAATTTAAATATTTTTTTTTTAAAATTCATAAAAAATCCAAAATGGAAAAAAGTGCCAAAACTTATTACTTTCGCGTAAAGTCACATAACTCATGAGCAAAAAAAGGCATATAGCATGAAAATCGATGCACGCGTTTCTTATTTATTCACAATTAGGTAAATGTATGAATTTCAAAAATTTGCTCCAGATATGCACAACATTATTTGGAGAAAACATTGACACTCACAAGCCGAACTCTCTCATATTTTTCTACTGTACTAAAAGAGAAATATTGATGTGGCAACACTCGTTCTGTAATGTTCACATAAAACATGCATTGTCATTATACTTCTTCTCTTTCTCACACTGGTTCTGTGATTTTTGTCATTCAACAAGTGCCGACGAACGCGAACAGTAAAAGTGATTTTTCTCCAGTTTTTTAAAGAACAGAATATGGAACTGTGCAAGCCAGATATAAATAACTTTTGCTACTGCTGTGGTCAATATGTCTCAACACATAAAAAAAGGGGAAATTTCAGTACTGATTTTGTTCAAACATACGAGATGTACTTCAACCAAAATGTTATAGTGGACGAAAATTGGGTACCAAATATAGTAAATATAGAATCCAATGAGCCAATTTTAATAAATCAAAATAAGCTTGATTCAATTGTTGCCAAGTTGGAATTAACATAGCATAAATCGGAAGAGCTGGCTTCCATTTTGAAATCAAACAATTGGTTGGCACCCGGTGTGAAAGTCACAGCTTATCGAAGTCGTCAGGCAACACTCCAAAGTTTATTCCTTGTGAATGATGAAAAAACTTCTGCATATTGCCCGGATGTAGGAAAATTGATGGACGCAATGGAAATAAAATATGAAGCAGATGACTGGAGATTATTTATTGACAGTTTAAAACTCAGCTTGAAGGAGGTTTTACTGCATAAGACCAATAAAAAATCTTCAGTTCCAATCGCCTATAGTACAGAAACGAAAGAAACATATGATGCACTGGAAAATATTTTAAAAATGGTTAACTACGCCAAACACATGTGGCGCATATGCTGCGATTTAAAAGTTGTAGCAATGCTTTGCGGTCTTCAAAGCGGCTATATAAAATTTATGTGCTTTTTGTGCGATTGGGACACACGATTTTCTGGTGACCAATATGCATGCCACGGATGGAAACTCAGAGAGCACAGCAGGTTACAAACGGCCAATATTATTCGTGAGCCTCTAGTGCCGAAGGAGAAGATATTGCTGCCTCCACTGCATATTAAACTTGGAATTGTTAAGAATTTTATCAAAACTGTTGCCAAAAGAGATGAAGTTTTCTTGTGTTTGAAACTAATTCACCCGAGGCTCAGCGAAAGTAAAATTAAAGAAGGTAAGTTATAATATCACATTCATTTCCCATGATTTTCCATCTTAACAAATTAATTTTTTCCAATCAGGCGTAGTAAATGGTCCAGATATACGAAAGCTGATTAAAAGTGACGCATTCAACAATATTTTGATTGACGCTGAATTGAATGCATGGCAGGCAATCAAAGAAGTAATAGAAGGCTTGTTGGGAAAGCATCGTTCTAACAACTACGATGTTTCTGTCGCAAGGATGTTAAGAGCATTCTCGGAAATTGGTGTCCACATGTCCTTGAAAATCCATTATTTACATCATCATCTGGACTACTTCAGCAAACAATTGGCTACCGAATCTGATGAACAAGGTGAACGCTATCATCAAGTTGCTATGCCATTTGAAATGAGGTAATACTGATTTTTTATTTTTTCAAACTCATTTTAATAAAACAAAAACTTACAGATATAGAGGCAAAAAGTCGCCGAGTGCAATAATTGCGGAAATTTGCTGGTGGAGTAAGCTTGTGTGGCAAGACAAGGATGATCTTGATGATAAAGAATTTTCAGGAGATGCAGAAGGGCCAACAGTGGAGTCACACATTGACATTATGTGTGGTTCAGAAATTGATGATAGCGATGAATACGATGCCACTAGTCCCGAACAACCACCATCGAAAAAGTCTAGGCAATATTTATTAAAATTAATAAAAATAAATAAATAAAATAAAAAATTATAAAAATGTTTACTTAATTTTTTTAGTAGTTTATGGCCAGAAGTCTGGAGTTATTGGGGAAAATTTATAAAAAATGCGATAAATGACACTTTTTTGAATAAAAAGAAATATCAATATTCTTGTCAAAATGGGATACCTTCACTTAATTGTAAATAAAAGCAGAACGCGTTAATCGATTTCTATGATCTATGTCGCATTTTGTTTATAGGTTATGTGACTTTACATGAAATTAATAACACTTGATCCTTTTTTCCGTTTTGGATTTTTTATGAATTTAAAAAAAAAAAGTAATTTTTAGGCAAACAAATATTTCTTTTTCTCCACAAATTTATTTTTACCGGCAAAACTGTTGATTATAAAGAAAAACGTTAAAGAAATTGTAATTCTAAATTTTTTTTGAGCTTGTTTTAGCAAAATCGGACAAGTGGTTCTCGAGTTATGTTAAACTACGTTTTTGCCAAAATGTTACAACTAAGCGAAAAAACATCAAGATAAGGAAAAAATTTAAAAGGTCATAAAAAAAAACTGACACATACGAACGCCAAACCCTTTGAGGGTTTTACTATACTGACCTGACCCTGACTTGGAATTTCTCACCCCCCAGACAATAATCCCAAAAATGTTCCATAGTGTAATAAGTGTCGATTTGCAAACCGTTAATATTATAAAAACAAGAATCTTGTTTTGATTCTTTGTCCATTCATAAGCAAAAGTAATTAGTTTTTAATATAACGTGGACGTGTAAAGATAAAAAAAAATTTTTTTGAATTAATTTCTGGCAGCAGAAGAAACAGTGAACTTTTATATACATACAACCGAACAAAAAATGCTTTATAGAAAAAAGTCGGTATACAAAGGAGTGACAAAATATGAATGTAGACAGAAAGACTGCAAATCCAGAGTGAACTTGCTTCCAGATGGAAAATGTGTTCTAGCAAAAAGCTATGTTGAACATAACTACGGCAACGAGGAGACAACCTATAAGGAGTTAAAGGCATTAAATATAATAAAAGAAGATTGTCACGATATAGCAGCACCAAGACTTATATTAGTACTATAAGAAAGGCTTTTAGAATAACATGTGAAAGGTAAGAAAATATATTTTTTTGGTTAACATAAGTACAAAAATACATATCTAAATTTTATATATAACAATCAAGAATATGTGAAAGAAATAGATTTCTTAAAAATACAAAGAGGTTTGCAGAAGATTGTAAGCAAAAACTTAGTTACATCTTCTAAAAATGCCCTTCCAAGTTATTGAAGCATTTAATTTGGAGAATGTATGGAATGATTTTGGTTTGTCAAAAGATGGCTCGAAACATAGGACTTTTTTTACGGCGGCAATTAACGAAGAAAAATACTCTTTTTGTTTGTTTTCATCTTTAAAAGCAATTGATTTAATAAAGGAAAATATTCCTTCTCGAAAGCGGACATATCGAATTGATGCAACATTTAAAATAGTCCCACGTGGGTGCTTCAAGCAGCTGCTTGTAGTTTATATAGAATATTTTGAAGAGGTAAAGTAATTTTTTTTTAAAGCTATAAAAATAATATATTCCTTTTAGATTTTTCCAATATTATTCGTTTTGATGAGCAAAAAAACCATTAAAGCATACAGAGCACTCTTTTAATATATTAAAGAAAATATATTTGAAATGGACCCTTCGACGTTCGTAACCGACCACGAAGAGGCGTTAAGAAGTGCTGTAAATGTGATTTTTTCAAAAGCAAATCTTGTAGGATGCTGGTTAGTAATGCCTAAGTAGCTTATTCATACACTCACCAAAAAAAGTCTGTAATGGCAACTAAAAATTTTGCTGTTATTACGGGAAATTTTGCTAATTTGAGCCCAGCGGTATTTTTTGCTAATCTCAGCAACACATGTCTGCTGACGTGTAGTACAAAAAAAATTAGTAGAAAAATTAGCAGCCGCTACTAAATTTTAGTAAACTTTTTGTAAAGCGGAATTTAAAACCGGTTTGCTAAAATCAGCAAAAAAATTACTAAATATTGTGAATATTTGTACAAATTTTAAATTTATTTTTTTATCGAGCATCAATTTTTTTATTATATTTATTTTTTCAAAAAATATTTTATACAAAATTAAAAACAAAATCAAAGGCTTAAAAATTGTTAAAACATAAACGAATTAATCACTTTGTTTTAAGGCAATTTGAGTTTGTAGGTGTAAGTTTTAATTAGAAATAACATTCTCTTCAATATCTACTTTTTTTAAATTATTAATTTTTTGCTAATTTTAGCAAATCGGTTTTCAAAAATTTGTAAAATGATTTCTGAAATTAGCAACAAAAATTTGTAAATATTCTGTAAAAACTCTGTAATTTGTAAAATGTAAATAGCAAAAAGATTTGCTAAATAATATTTTTTTTACTAAAAATCAGTACAAAAATAGTAAAGTTTGATTGAAACCCGTTTACAAATTTTTTTACTAACTTTTTTTTTTGAGTGTAGCTGTTACAAAAATAATATATTACAAATGTTTGAATTACATAATTCCAAAAATATTATATATTAAATAACTTATTTTTTTAATATTTGAGAAAATAAAAAGTTCGCGCGAACTTTTTCATTAGCAACCTGCATATTTGCACTCAAATCTTTTTCCAAAAAGAAATATGACGAAAACACAAATCTTTATTGGAACTAATAAGGTCTTCAAGAAGTGCATCATTACTTTACCAAATTTTAGCATTGCTTTTATTACCGCCTGAGTTAATAAAGTGTTCATTTAATGATATAAAATCTAAAATATTTCTGATGGACAGCAACTGTTTATTTTTGCCATTTCTAAAATATTTTGAAAACCAGTGGATTAATAAGGTAATTGAATTTTTACTTAAATTATTTTCCGTAAAAGTAATATTTTTTCCAACAATAGGTTGGCTGTAAAAACTTTACCGTCCATAATAGGGACATGCGGACAACTTCTGCCGTTGAAGCGTATAATGGATTCCTTGGTCGATGTGCCGAAAAAAATAGACACTTTTTTAAATTTGTAAAAATAATTCGAAATGAGGAGTTTTTTAAAAGTCGACGGTCGAAATGTTGTGCGGAAGTTGAGGGTCGATTGCAAAAAAGAAAAGAAAGAATAGAGTTGAAAAAAATATGCAAATTCATGAAGCATCGATCTTATTGCAAGAAGGCAAAATAACAGCAGCTACATTTCTCTCCCGAATGGTGTATGCAAAAACTGGCATATGTGTAAACATGGTAGAGGAGCTAGGTATTTTCCAAGAAGAATTTTCTGACAACCTTTTATCTGAAGACCTTGACCTACCAGCACATAATGATGAAATGGAGTGCTAAGTCCGTAAGGATAAAAGGTCAAATATAGTTCTTCTTCCGTGCAAATATTTAAAAATTTACGATGAGTGCAACCTTACACTACAGGCTGATACTATTTCAAACAGTATGCAACATGACAAATGCCCCTACTGCCGAGAAATAGTGGAAGATTCTATCCATGTATATACATAACTGACTTTTTCTGACTGCTTTTATAAGTTTTTAGATTAATTTGTTGTTATTTTTTTTACCATTTTCTTTATTTTGAAATGGATTTATTTTATTTTATGTGAATAAAGTATTGTTTTGAAAAAACAAATCAGAAGAAATGAGGGGTTATTTAATTAGTTTTTTTTCTTCATAAAGTTATTGCGGACTTTGTTCATTCCTATTTTGGGGGCTTAGTTCTTAGTAATATTGGGGTTTTGCTTCATAATGAATTGAGTTCCCATTTATGGGGTCATTATTAGGGCTTTAATTTATAATGAATTAAGACCCCATTATTGGGGCCTTAGTTCATTTTTGATTTGGGGACCTAGTTCATTGGGGCCTTTGTTCGTGTCGCAAAAAAGCCCTTTAATTAAAGAACACAATTTATATTCAAAAAATTATAAATAAAATTCAAAAATTCGCAATCGATACTTAAGAAGATCAATTAAAAAATGCCAAACGCAATTAAAAAAATATTGAAATTCAACAAATATTTATATAATTTAATTTTTTGTTTTTGAATTTCAATAGATGCTTTATAAATTACGTTTAAAAAGTTTTTGAAACCATCTAATCGATTTTGAAATGGTCTTTGAATTTGAGTAAAAATTTGCACGTGGCTATTCCACGTCCCCAATCTTAAAATGAAATTAAGCCCCATATTTTGGGGCGAAATTTCATAATGAAAATTAACCCAAAAAATATAATGAAAAATTACCCCTACGAAATGAAAATTCGCTCCAAAATTATGTTTGGGACATATTTTCATTTATTAGATTGTGGCATTTATTCATTTTGTAAAATAACACCAATTAGAAGAAATGAAAAATTATATAATGCATGAAATCAATAACATCCAAGTGTACTCCTTCTAAAGATTAAAGTTACTTGGGCTAACCTAAATTGAATTAGAATAAAAATCATTTTATATAAATCAAATATTTACTGATGCGCAACCACTGCCTTTCAAAATAGTTAAAAAATTAAGTAAATTTCTGCTCTCCGTCCATGAGTGTGTCCTCCCAGCCAGTTCTTATTAAATTTGCTGGTAACAATGGAAGAGCCATTAATTTCCGATATGCGGTTTTGGCAGCATCCGACAATCTTATAAAGTTTTAGAGCTAATGGTTTCCTATGACATTGCGTCTTAGAGCTTGGCAATTTTGAAATTTGTTAAGAAATATATTTGTTCTTAATGAATGAAAAACAAAGTTTTTGCCTGCAGCGCCAATATCTACAACTATTAATATACGAAAAACAAAATGAGAATTTTGTAACAAAAAACAAAATCCTGGGCACGCTACTGCCTGTCATTACATTTGCTAGCTTCAAATTAGTTGCAATAATTCCATTTTCGTAATTTTCAGATGTATTAGCAACTATTTCAAGCAACAAAATCTTTTTTACCCACTGTCTTTAAATATTATCACAATATTTTTGTCGCTTTACTAGTATCACATCATATTTGGATTTAATTAAACCACTTTCTAACAGTAAATCTGAAGATTGTATGTATATGCAAATTTTCAAAAACCCTCCCCAGCCATCGATGCCAAATTTCAAATGATATTCTGTTAAATTCCTCTTCTCTTCGACATGTTCTATTAATTTTTTTTAGCGTCATTTCAAAAAACTATGCTCTCGGAACTTTTGCTTTTTACATTATTTTGATAGTTTTTTACAATGTCACACATTCTAACTTCTAAATAAGAATCTACAGAACGATTTATATTCTTGAGTTTTTTTTATTAAAATTTGATTCAAACATATTTCTATTATAAGTATCAACAATAGTTAAAGAAAAGCTGATGTTAGAAATCCAATTTTTCTTTTTGATATTGATTTGCTTTACATGACCAATTGATTTTGTTGCAAGTCCAATTGCGTTTTACTAGATTTAGCTAAAATTTGTGCAGAAACCGAACCTTGTAATACGAGGACGGATCAATAAGTCCGTGACTTTTCGAAATGAAACCCTGTCTCATTAAGTACTGTCAAATTTTAAGCAAGTTCCATCATTTGATAATTTCATCGTTGGAGCTAAATTTTCCTCCGAGCCATTTCTTGGGTTTGGAAATAGGAAATAGTCACTGGGGGCTAAATCCGGAGAATAAGGCGAATGAGTGGGCAATTCGTAGTCTACTTCATGCATTTTTGCTATTGAAACTAAGCTGTCACACGATTCTGTTGGTGGTCAATTGTGAGCAAACGCTGCAGCCATCTTGCTGAAAGCTTTCTCATACCCAAGTGATCTTTCAAAATTAAAACCACTGAGCCATGTGAGATGCCTATGTCTTCCACAATCTATCGCCCATTCAATCTCCGATCGGCCAACACCATATCGTGTTTTCAATTGTTTTGGGTGTAGAGACCTCAACTGGGCGTCCAGAACATTCGGTGTCTTCCGTGCTTGTAAGGCCACAACGACAGTCAGTAAACCACTTTTTTACCATTAAAATCGATGGTGCAGAATCCTCATAGTATTTATCAAGCTTTACCTTGGTTTGATTGACGTTTTTTTTTTCGCAAAAAAATTTTTTAATGAGCACTCGAAATACATTTTTTTTTTCAATTTTTAAAAAAATGCACGAGGTTGTATGTTTTGAACAGCTGATAAACGCAAAGTAAATGACGGAACTTGCTCAAAATTTAACAGTTGTCTATTAACAGGTGGTACTTGATGGGAGCAGTGTGTATAGAGATATAAAAATATGGCTCTGTGGAATTCTCAGTTTTTATTCTCTGTAATTTACTAATAAAAATTTTCATGTTTCTTTACAATAAAATAATTTATAAAAAAATATGATTATATGATCTAAAATCCTACTAATACTATTCATTTACAAAATAACAAATCAACAATTCATAAAACTCCATTACTTTAAGGATACAGTGCAAAATATAATTCAAAATATTGTCTAATAAGTAACTATCAACATAGATTAACATTTGAAATTAACGGTTTCATATAAGCTTTGTTATTGGATACTTTAAGAATTAAAGTTCATAACAAAAACTGTAAAATATAAATTGTTAAATTTCGTTTATGTTAGTCTAATTGTGGGTTGTTTTCGAGTTTGTTAATTTGTTTCCAATCACTCAATATAAAATAGGCAATCATCAACAAGCAATGACCAAAGTGGAAAAAGGAGAGCGTGGATATTAATAAGGTTGGGTAGCGTCAACCGAAAATACTAAGTATTCTATCCTGCTGGCTCTGTGGAATTTCTCAATTTTTATTCTCTATAATTTACTAACAAAATTTTCATGTTTCTTTACAATAAAATAATTTATAAAAAAAGAATATAATTATATGATCTAAAATCCTACTAATACTATTCATTTACAAAATAACAGATCAACTCCATTTTTATAATAAAGATTTTTTTTATAAAAAAATGGACTAAAATTGCCCAAAAATTACAATTGAAATTAAAAAAATCCGAAGTAAAAGAACACAATTTAAATTCAAAAAATTACAAATAAAATAAAAAAATTCAAAATCGAAACTTAAACAGATCAATTTAAATTAAAAAATACCAAACGCAATTAAAAAAATTATTGAAATTTAACAAATATTTATTTGATTTGGTGTTTTTGAATTTTAATTGATGCTTACATATGTTAATTTACTTTTAGAGTCATTTTAAAAGTTTTTGAAACAGTCTAATAGTTTTTAAAATGGTCTTTGGATTTGAGTAAAAATTTGCACATGGCTACTCCACGTTCCCATGATATCTGTGCTGTATTTTATTTTTAAGAATTCGCGGTCCCATTTTTCGGTCAACATTTCATAATTAAAATTAACACTAAAAATACATTGAAAAATTACCCCAACCAAATGAAAAATAGCACCAAAAAGTTTGGAACATATTTTCATTTATTAAATTGACTGCGGCTTTTATACATTATGAAAAATAACAACAATTTCATGAAATAAAAAATTACCCCAAACATGATGAAATGAAAAATATGCAAAGCAAAGAAATGCACAGCATATATATTGCATGGAATCAATAACATCCGAATGTACTCATTATAAACACTAAAGCTACTTGAGTCAACCTAAATTTAAATATTTTAAAGTATTAGAATATGATTCATTTTACATAAATTAAATATTTTAGTGATGCGCAACCACTGCCTTTCAAAATAGTTCAAAAATTAAGTGAATTTCTGCTCTCCGTCGATGAGTGTGTCCTCCCAGCCAGTTCTTATTAAATTTGGAAACAATAGAAGAGCCAAAAATTTCCGATATGAGGTTTTTGCAGCATACGACGATCTTATAAAATTTAATAGCGAATGGTTTTATTTATTACTATTTATTTCATCTACAGAATTAGATTCTTACAGATTACTAAAAATATCTTAAAAACTGGTTATAATGTTCAAATAAAAATAACTTAAATTTTTCTTTATTTATATTAAAATTGGTTTAAAACTATTAAATAAGTGTAAGCCACCTTGCGATCGGTTCATTTTCCGTGTAATTTGTTCTATGAACAGTTTCCTCGAAAACACGATTTATCCTCAAATCTCTTGGAGGACGATACAATATAAAAAGTTAAAAACAAACATTATTGAAAAATATGATCTACGATCTTTTAAAGATTGTAAGCCAAATAATTTCCTCCTAACATCATAGCATGGTAAATCATATGGCCAATTTAATTTAAAAACTGGTTTTGTAAACAATTTCTGAATCCGTTCAATACGATTGGATGCACCTAATTGACGTGGGCACCAAATAATTGAACAATATTCCAACTTCCTACGAACTAACGAAAAAAATAACGATTTGAGCGTATATGGATCTTTAAAATCTTTAGAGTTTCTCCTCACAAAACCAAGCATACTATACGCTTTAGATGATATATAGTCTATATGGCTAGAAAAACATAATTTTATATCAAAAATTACTCCCAAGTCGTTCACCTCAACTTCACGTTTAAGTGAAGAACCTTCTATTTCATAATCAAAAACTAACAACGCGTGTAGGAAATTATACAACTACAGTATTCAAAAAATCGGTTTTTTGAAAAAACCCGTTTCGGTTTTCTTCGAAAAATCAAATTTAAAAAAAACCGGTTTCGGTTTTTGCAGAAAAAACCGGTCAACCGATTTTTTTTTTAATTTGAATAAAAAGCTTATATAGTTTGTTAATTGTTTTTATTACAAAAAAAACAAGAAATTTAATGTATAAAGTAATAAAAATAAAAAAATACATTCTTTGAAAAAAAAAATAATTTTTTTATTGTATTTCATTTCAACAAAAAATTAACTTAAAACCAATATTTTTTAATATAATATCTTAAAAATTAATATTATAAAACTATATTCATATCAAATGAATACAGATCATTAAGTTTGTAAATTCGTAAAACTAGGTACGTTAGTAATTTGAACGTTTAAAACGTTTGGCATTTTTCAGTTCTAAAATAATAGAAATAATATGCAATTTAAATGTTTTGTTTTAAGACGATTTTTTTGTCAGCTTTTGATAAAGATAGAAGTGGAAAATACTCTTTCACTAATAGTAGATGTTGTACAAATAGTCAAAAGACAATTATATAAATTTTCCAACTTTTCAGTTCTTTTGTCGCATTTATCAAGATACAGAAATCATCATATAATAATGAATGATTTTGTACAGTCTCTTTTTTAGAATTTTGAATACTGTTTATTGTGTTATTTAGACCAGAAATCAAACTATTTGAGTTTGGAATATCCAAAGTTAAGTGTTCATCGGAATCTATCAGACTTACATCTAAATCATCATAACCAAATAAACGATTATAAAAGTGTTTGGAAA
The DNA here is from genome assembly GCA_949748255.1 of Eustalomyia histrio. Lineage (NCBI taxonomy): Eukaryota > Metazoa > Arthropoda > Insecta > Diptera > Anthomyiidae > Eustalomyia > Eustalomyia histrio. Next base: position 112,557,684 of record OX456525.1, read on the forward strand.
AAATAAAAGAGACCAAGTAACACAGTTGGTGATGTAATTAAAAAAACCGGTTAACCAACAAAAAAGACCGGTTTTCGGTTTTCTTCGAATTTACAAAATATTCGAAACCGATCGGTTAAAAACATTTTTTTTACAACATTTTGATACATTAATTTTTATCTCATTTTCAGTACACCATTCGGATAACCTTGCTATATCAAATTGCAATTTAATGCAATCATTTAAATGTGATATTTTAGCAAATAGTTCAGAAAACTTCAAAATTAAAGGTAAATCGTTTATAAAAATAATAAAAAGTAATTGGCCAATGTTCCCTGAGGAATACCTGAATATGCGTCAATTAAACGAGAAGAATGAGAATTGTCTATTGATACAATTATCAGAAAGTTTCTGAAAAAAAGTAAAAGAATTTTTTCAAAGAAGCATTGCTTAACTATAGGTCTATAATTAGACACCTGGCTACGATCCCCAGATTTAAAAATGGGGACAACGGAACAAAATTTCCAACTGTCTAAAAATATGCCATGTTTAATATAGGCATTTTGGTTCATTTTTGGCGTAGATAGAGGCACATTCAATCTAATGGCCACATCAAAATGGGTGCAAATAACTGAATGTATCGTATTCGGATTTTCTAAGGTAGATAACGAAGTTCAATCTACAGTCTTGAAATAATCATTCAAACCATTAAAATTAGCTTTATTAAAATTACAGTGGCTCAAATTCAAAGTGAGTAAGGGTAAATTTTCAAATAAAACTATTGATAAATAATAAAACAAAAAACAGATTGGCGAAAATATTAAGTACTTTGTTTGTTTAACTTCAAAGCTTAAAAAATATAACAGTTATTTCAGATAAATCTTCTTAGTAATATAAAAATCAACAAAAACTCAAAAAATTACCCAAATATACATCACACTCAAAGTGAGCCACTTGATTTTGTTCTTGGTAAAATTACGGTAACTGTTTTTTGTTTTAAATATTTTTGCATTGATCTTATTGTTAATGCGTTATTTGTGTATAAAACATCAAAGAGTAAAGATGGGAGGACAAACAAGTGTAGAAATTAGAGAGCGAGTAATTGAACTCTACAAAGAAGGTAAATCTCAAAGAGAAATTGCTAAATTTGTCAATAAAAGCCGTGGAACTGTACAGCACAATATTCACTTTACAAGAGATGGTAGAATTAAAAATAAAATAAAAAAAGTTATAAAAAAGCATTTTCGGAAAGAAATGAGGCTTTTATTGTAAGAGAAATCAAAAAAAAAATTCTCGGTTAAGCGCTCCGAAACTGACGGAAATGGTCAAAAGTCAGTTGGATATCCAAGTACACCCTGAAACAGAGTGAAGAGTGCTTAGAAAACACGGGTATAATTGATGAGTAGCAAGAAAGAAGCTGTTTAATAGCAAAATAAACCGTAAAAAACACCTAGAGTTTGCTCGTAAATACGTTCAAAAGAATATGAGTTTTTGGCAAAAGGTATACACACATAAAATAGAGTAAATATTCACTAAAAATTTTTGGTATGGCGTCAAAAACACACCCAGCTTTAGGAAAAAAACCTTACCCCAAGTGTGAAGCATGGAGGTGGTTCTGTCATGGTTTGGGGGTGCATGGCAGGAAGTGGAACCGAAAATTTGCACCACATTTCGGGAATTATGAACAAATTTGTTTTTGTAGGCATTTTAAAGCAAAACGTCACGCCGAGTGTTGAAAAACTTGGGATAAAAGATGACTTCTATTTCTACCAGGACAAAGATCTCAAGCATAAATCATATGTTGCGCGGGAATGGTTACTGTATAATTGCCCACATCTTTTTGAAGTTCCTCCAGAATCTCCGGATTTCAATATAATTGAAAATTTATGGGCCCATCTTGCCTAAAATATCCGAAAACATGCCATTACCTCACAAAAATGCCGCATCGATGCTCTTCAATCGGAGTGGAGGGCAATTCCCACCTCGTAAACCCAAAATTTAATGCAATCGATGCCGTTATTTCAGCAAAAGGAGGTCCAACAAAATATTTGTATTAAATATTAACCACATTTACTTTTAGTGGCCCACTTTCACTGTGATGCACATTTGAATATTTTTTTAAGTTTTTGTTGTTATTTTATATTACTTAAGAAATCTATCGGAAAAATTGTTGTTTTTAAGCTTTTTAGTTAAATAAAAAAAATAATTTATATTTTTGCCAATCAGATTTTCTTATTATGTATAAAAAATTTTACTTGAAAATTCTGCCTAGCTCACTTTGACTGTGAGTCACTGTATGTTTAAAAATAGATTGTGAAACATCCTTATCATAAGTAAAAAATCAAAATAAAAATCAAGAGCTTTATGATGGACAGAATTTCGAGAAACCGGATTTACCAGCCAGGTTGCATGATGCTTTTATATAATCATTAGCAAAAATTAAATCTAAAAATCTACCTACATATGTATATCATTTTTATAACCATTAAATTGGTTAAAATCATTTGACATAAAAAAGCCAGTTACAAGTTCATTTATATCATCTATTATATTATATGGTAATAACACATTTTCCTCTAATATCCAAGAAATATTTGGTAAATTAAAATCCCTAAATACCAAAATATTGATTATTTTCTAAATTGCCATTAATGTTTTGAATATTTTCCAAATGTAAACGATAAGTATTAAATGAACTACCTGGAGGTATGTAAGAAGTGTTGCCGTTTTTGTGAACTTTTTTTTAATTTTGGTAACTTTTTTGGCTATCAAAAATATCAATTGTTTTTTCCGGTGTTTTTAAATTTTATTTAACAGTAAGGATTTTTATATAAGCGTTTTTATTACGTTGATTTGAAAGCACTGTTAATTTTTTTATAAAAGTATGTAGTTCGATGTACAAAATATGTTAATCAGCTCTGGATTACCAAAATATGCATGACTGTTTTAATTGGCGGCATTCTAACGATGAGAACAAGGATTCTGAATTGAACAATTGCTAAGTAAAGTTATGGTTTTATGGCAAAAAAGCAAAAAACATTAAATAAATACACAATGGATAAGTATTATTATTTATTTTATTTTTATATTATTTTACATGTTTGAATGTATGTGAATTCAAGAACATTTTTTAACTTCACAAGAAACATTTTTACGAACTCTCCAACACATACGGAATCATGAATCCGGATTGTGCGACACGTTTACGTCCGTAAAACACGTATCCGTCAAAGCTTGTACGTAAACAGAATATTAATGGACCGCATAATCGGGTTTTCAAAAACACTAGGTTTTTACTCCGTTTGCTGTAACCGTTTCCGTGCCGTTAAAACGGACTTCACCGTTTTTCATCAGTCTTGATTCCGAAACAAACGGTGTTGTTTATTGCTTTTATAAAAATATAAATATGCAGCCAAATATAAATTTAAAATTGCATGAATGCAAACTAAGGTGCAGAACTAGTAACTTGAATTACTTTTATGCGGAAAAGTACTTTTTACATTCACCCTTATTCTAGTTGTCGTCATCGACATAAGACAATGTCGTCTTAAGATTTTTTTTTGAAATTGGTATTCCCGTTGTCGTTATCGAAAATAATTGATAACTGTCGACAAGTATTTGGTATTCTGTAAGAAAATGTGACGGCGATATTGCCTTGAAACGACTCTGATTTTGTCGACACAATTTTTAGTAACGACTTGAGGAGGTGTAATGACTGAAAAAAAAAAACCGGAAAAAATGGGAAGAAATATCAAATTTATTAAATGCACTTGGCCCACCGAAGGTAAAGACAGCATGATCATATAAAGTGCATTATAAAAATATAACAAAATTTATTTATAGGTTTAGCGAAACTTAAAATTTAAAGTTAAAAAGAAAATGGTAGCCAACAAAGCCGAGTGTAATGCTACAGGTGGCGGAAGATTCAAGCAATTTATATTGAGCCCGCTGGAGGAAGCTGTGGCAAATCTTTTACAGTTTCAGAAACAGCTGAACCCTAAGTTAAAGTCGTTTCCAACACTGAGCTGGTACGACCCCTGGGCTAAAAATCTTAATGTAGCTGCCAACTTTATTGGTTTGGAAATAAATGTGGACTTGATTCCGGTTTTCAAATTAGGTGCTATTGTTTCCAGCACATCTTTGAAGGCTGTTTTATTCAGCCGAAAGTAACTTTCAAACCTTTTAAAAAATAAGAAGATTAACATTCTTTAAAGTAACAGACTTTGATTTTGCTACTCACTTGTCATCCAGCAGATTAAAGATATTGGATTTCTGTATGAGAAGTCTTCTTTCCAATACTAGATTTTCTTTATTTTCTTCATCACTGGTATCAGAATTTAAATTACACATAAAAAATTTTTTTTCGCAAAAATAATAAACAAAATAAATCTGCCGACTCAATTTTTAGAGATGTGTTTTTGTTTAAATCGATAAACTGTCGACGTCGTTACAACACTGTTTTAGAATACCAATTTGGTGTCGAAGTGATGTCGACGTCGAAGCAAAGTGATGTTGACTCAAAAACGACGACGACATTGAGAATAAGGGTGATTGTAAATATTATCAGCAGAACATAAACTAATTTATTTCTATCAGGTATTAAACTTTATAAAAGGCCAAAATGAAAACGTGGTAATGGATGGTAATTGCTTTCTTCGTATGTTTTTTTGTGTTGTGTATTATTTTTTTGTTTTAAGAAATCTAAAAAAATAATAGGACCAAGAACTCAAGACCGTTTTTTACGTCACAACTGTCCGTAACCGGTGCTTAAATGACTGGCTTTAAACGGACTCAATTCCGGTTTTTACACCACACAAAGGCACTAATTCGAATCAGTTTCGATGTTCCTTAAAATCTGTTTTCGGGTACGTTTACGGATGCAGAAAACGGGACGTAACTTTAGTTGGATGAAATAATATTTTCAGTACAATTAAAAAAAAAATAATAGTTTAATATATTTAAATAAAAACATAAAACTTTAAATTTTGGTTATATTTTTTCTGATTTGGTAACTTTTTTTAAAATTTTGGTTACAAAAAATGTTTGTCCATGGTAACACTGATACAGAGTATTGATAATGTTTTATAATATTGCCAAAAGAAGAATTAGATGATAAGGGGGAGAAAACATTTTGTTGGTAAGTTTAATATTTGTTGGTGTCACAGGCGGTGACTCGTTTTTTGCTTTGTGTATAATTTTTTTATCTTCACACCGTACGGCCAGTTTTCAATTTTTTTTATTTGGTTTTGAAATTGAGAAGGAATAATAAGCAAGAAACTGATTGAGTTAAACGATAGCACTGTATGTCAACCGAACTTATGGAGAGAGTTTTAGCAACATGAGAAATAACATCAGTAGTTGTATCCCTGTGTAGTTTAGCAATATGCAAGCTCACTTTAGATGATTCAGCTCTTATGTTAGTATTAACACATAGGCTGCCAGCAACAGCATTGTTGTTATTTTGATGGTTGTTTTGTTTACGTTTATTTCTTTTTTGTGTGTTTTTATTTTTAGGAGAATTGTTGTTAGTTTTATTTAAAATTTTTTGTTCTCATTTTTGTTCTCCTTTACTTTAATGAGTAGTTGTGGAATTTAATGAGGTCGATGACCGAGCAACCGAATTGTCATAAGACCTTGAAAACTGTTCATAATGATTGTTGTTATTTTCCAATAGAGATTTTTTTTTTTTTTCTAATTCTCCAGAAATTTTACATACTTGCTCAGAGAGTGATTTAATCAAGTGTTGCTAATCTTAGCAACACTTGAACATGAATTACAAAGCCAGAATAAATTAATTGAAATGTTTTTACAAAATATAAACGAAAAAATAAACGACCTTTTTCTTTAGAGTTCACTAATCAACTGTTTTCTATGACATTGCGTCTTAGAATTTGGCAATTTCGAAACTTGTTAAGAATTATAATTGTTCTTAATGTAAGAAAAACAAAATTTTCGCCTGCGGCACCAACTTCTACGAAAAAAAATAAACATTTTCTAACAAAAATCGTATGATTTTTGTTAAAAATTTTCCCCTGACAAATATATACATAGTCCGGTCACGATAATGTGGTAAAAAATTAATAATATATTGCACCAAGCGGAGTCTTTGACGTTTCTTCAAAAGAATTTTGTAGCATAATAGATTTATTTTAAATGATGTAAAAGCGGAGAGAAGCTTTACAACACAAAAACAATAAGTTTTAATAAATTTTTTTATGAATTTAAAAGCTGTAAATTTTGTTTTAAATGCTTCAAAAAAATGTAGATTTCGAAATTGCCAGCTTGTAAAAAAATTTTTAGAAAACATATTTTGAGAGTTTTGTTTTTAGAGCATAAAAGAAATACTGTTGAGGAATAAAACAATTGGCTTTGTAATTTTTGTTGTATCCAACATAAGGTTATTTTATTAATGTTTTTTACTTTATTCGCGAGCAAAATCTCTTTACAGTACAAATGGCGAAGGTAAAGTAAATTTAATAACTAATGCCTATACATGTTGTACCAGAAAATCAAAGTTATTTCTTACGCATATGATAATTGAGAAAGTACGTATAAGAGATGATACTGTTATAATGAGTACGAAACATAGGCACAAATTAAATGAATAGCAACTGATAAAATAAAATATTCTAATATGCACTTAAGACAATGGAATGTGGATACCGTTATGTAGTGAGACAAATAAATATAACAAACAAAGTATATGTATAACATATTAGGTATAGTAAGGGTCATAAATGTAGCACATGTAATGTGTTCATGAACATCCCGGGCCGCCCTGAAACATCGTTTCAGAATATAGGTAACTTGATCAATCCTGTGATGGGCCGGATCATCTCACCATGTGGAGTCTTGAGTTTTACTACTCGGATATTACCGTCAGTACCTGGATAAGTTTCGATGACTTTACCCATGAGCCATTTTGAAGGCGAGAGATTCTTTTCCTTTATCACAACCACATTACCCACTACAAGATTTGGCTGAGGTTGATTCCATTTTTGTCGTTGTTGAAGAGATGTGAGATACTCCTGGTGCCACCTCCGCCAGAACCCTTGAAACATATTTTGTACATGTTGCCAATATCCAAGCTTATTGGGGTTTAATTCGACGAGATCACCCTCTGGTACCATGGTGTAAGGTCGACCAATAAGAAAATAGGCTGGAGACAGGTATCTGCATTCTGTGTCTGGGGCAATACCAAGGGGTCTCGAGTTAACAACAGCCTCGATTTGGGCCAATAGGGTATGCATTTGCTCGAATGTCAGTTCAGTATTCATAATAACCCTTTTGAGGTGCAGCTTTACTGATCGTACCGCCGATTCCCAAATTCCACCCCAATGCGGAGCAAATGGTGGAATGTAATTCCATTGAATTCCGTCTTCAGCTAAAGATGCGGAGACAATTTCGTTATGGGCTTGCGACCTAATTACTTTGTGCATCTCGTTTAGTTCTCGAGAAGCACCAAGAAAGTTTCTTCCGTTGTCGCTATATATCTGACGACATTTTCCTCTTCGTGATATAAATCTTCGCAAAGCAGCAATAAAGCATTCGGTGCTCAAATCTGTGGCAAGTTCCAAGTGTATGGCCGAGGTAACAAGGCAAACAAATAAGCATATGTACCCCTTCGATTTTCGAGCATTTCTTCCAGAAAATTGTTTCAAAAGTAGAGGGCCAGCATAGTCGCAACCAGTATTTTCGAAAGGAATGGACTAAGCTTAAGTAATCGAGATCGGGCACTTATAGGACGTGCATTTTTCAAGTGGACTCGGTCATCGTCAAAGGCATTCTGTGCATATTTCAGCAGGACCAATTTTGCGTGTTGAAGCAAGTTGAAGGTAAGACCAGAACCAGGGACAGTATAGCGGTGCTTTGTGGCATAAAAAAATTTAAACATGTAAGCCACAATTCGAACAATTTTTTTCCATTTTGACACACGATTAACAATATCCTCAAGTGGGTTGTAGTCCTCAACGGTAATCATCATGGTGCTGGTATGAGGCTTTGTAGCCGACAGTGCTTCAGGCTCTGTAATTATATCAAAATTATTAGAACGGTTTATAATACAACTAAACTTCAAAGTATCGCTTAGCCATTCGGGTCCTCTCCACCAGAGTTCAAAGCTAAGCAGTGTTGAGACAGGCATCCCTCGAGAGGCGCAATCCGCGGGATTTTCCTTGGAGGCCACATGATCCCAGAATCTTCGGGGCAAATTTTCTAAAATTTCTGAAGTTCGATTGGCCTCAAACGTTTTCAATTTTATAGGTGGCTGTGAGAGCCAAGAGAGAACTATTGTTGAGTCACACCAAGCACGAATTGCAATTGATTTATGCGGCAAAGCTTCCTTGATACGTTTGAGTAGGCGTGACAACAAAAGGGCTCCACATAATTCCAAGCGAGGCAAAGATTTTTGCTTTATGGGAGCAACACGAGTTTTTGCGGCAATTAGGGTAACTTGAGTGGTTCCAAAGTCATCCACAAATCTTGAATAAACTGCAGCAGAATAGGCTTGTATAGAGGCATCTGAGAAACCATGCAGTTCTAATTTGGAATTAGCATTCATCACGAATCGGGGCATGTCAAAGTTTTCCAACGCATATAAATCGTCTCGATGTTGTGTCCACCAGATAGCAAGATCTTGAGGAAGTGGCTCATCCCAGGAAAGATTATTTGACCAGATTTCCCTCAGAAATATTTTGAATTGTACTACGACTGGGGCCAACAGTCCCATGGGGTCAAATATGCGAGACACATCAGATAGTACTTGCCGTTTTGTAGAAACTGTGTTCGGTTTAAGCCCGATATTATAACCAAGTTTATCTTCGGCTGGTTTCCAGTAGACTCCCAGAACCTTTTTTAAATTTTCATCTGGAGATTTTAGAAATGAATGATCTTGAGTACTCATCGAAAGACTGGGGCAGTTAGATATCCATTTTCTTAATTCGAGGCCGGCATGGTTCAATAATTTTACCAGGTCATCACGTTTGCGAACTATTTCTTCTTCAGAGGCCGCTCCGGTGAGTACGTCATCAACATAAAAATCTTCGAGCAATATTTGCGAAGCCATTGGATAATCAAATTTATAGTCATGGGCCAATTGTTCCAAGACTCGTACTGAGAGGTAAGGGGCACACGCTGTGCCATAAATGACAGTGCATAGCTGATAATGTTTTAATTCTTCCAGGGGCGAGTCTCTCCATACAATTCGTTGATAGTTTTTGTGGTTCTCAGAAACCCAAATCTGCCGAAACATCTTTACAATATCGGCTGAGAAGACATATCGATGAAAACGAAATCGTAGACATACTGAGAACAAATCTCTTTGAATACTAGGTCCAATATGAAGAGTGTCGTTAAGTGAAATACCGTTGGAATCTTGAAAGGAGCCATCAAATACAACCCTTATCTTTTCGCCAAGAACCGGGTGGTGGGGCAAGTAAAACACTCTACCGTCATTGATAGTCACTTGATGAGGGTTAACTTGGCGCATGTGACCCAAATCTATATACTCACGCATAAAAGTAGTATATTGTTCTCGAAGGTTCGTATTTCGTTGAAGTCGTCTTTCTACAGCGTAAAATCGGGACAAGGCACCATTAAGCGTATTCCCAAATCGTGGGTCTTCTATTTTAAACGGAAGTTGGACAACATATTTACCATCATTGGCCCGTGAGTGAGTTGATGAAAAATGGGATTCAACATATGCCTCTTCTGGGTCGATTTTCACTTGGTGTTCAGACTCTTCGATTTCCCAAAAACTTTGTAGGCAGCGATCGATGTCTATGGTGGTAACAAAAGACATTGTTTGGTTATTAAACTGGGGGTTTTTTACGCATGTAATGACCCATCCAAATATTGTTGAAACGGCAACAGTGTTTCCGTGAGAGTCATAGCGCCTGTCGAATGTAAAAATATTCCAAAGATATTGCAGTCCAAACAGAATATCAATCTCTGATGAGATATTGTAATTCGGGTCAGCCAGAGGCAAATCATTTAAGCATGGTTCTGCTTGGTTGTTGAAAGACTGCTGTGGGAGTGATGTAGTTATATTAGACAGTACATGTACAAAAGCGTCAAATGATTGTTCTGAGATCCGAGATTGCACAAAAATATGACACAATCCTCGAGTCGTTTCTGCCTCTACTGATGAAATTCCGTTAACTAAAAGCTTTGAGGGAGACCGATCAAGTCGTAAGCGTTGGGCACAACTTTCGGTAATATACGAATGCTTGGATGCCGAATCTAGCAAAGCACGACAGGTTACAAGCTGACCAAACCGATTCTTTACGTGTATTAAAGCAGTGGGAAATAAAAAATCTCTTTTATTTTTTCCTTTTATAACGTTAGAGAATGACGCCAATGAGGCAGTACAAGCCACATTGGCAATGGTAGACCAAGGACCAGCCGCAGCGGGGGAGGCAGAGGTACCACGTAATTGTGACGCTGGTGCTTTAGTAACAATTGGAACAGCAGCAGGCGGAGCAACCGTTACAGTAACATGTAATAGCGAATGATGACGTCGGCGGCAATCTTTGCATCTATTTTTAGATGGGCAGTTTATAACGGCATGGCCAGGTCTGAGGCAATTATAGCACAATGAGGCTTCCTTTACAAAAGTACGGCGCTCAGTAAGACCCAATTGGATAAACGTTGGACATTTAAAAATAGAATGATCAGATGATTTGCATTTGAAACAAGTATTTGATTTGCCGTTCGTACTCACCAGACATTTTGTATAATTACCGTTAAATTTGTTTGATTGACCTTGCTTTGTATGGGAGGTCGGCTTACGCTGGCAAAGTTCCAATTCTTCACATCGGTTATCCAGAAAATCACAAAAATCGGCAATTGTGGGGCAGGAGTGGTCCCGGCTATCATGTATCCAACGGCTCTTAGAGTCCGGATCAATTTTTGCAAGGAGCAAATAAATGAGCCAACAATCCCGTTCATTCTTACCAATAGCATCGAGGCCTCGTATTATTTCATTGGCTTCGTCTGAAATTTTCCTCAAAACTACACCATTTTCTGTTGAAGTAGAAGGCAGAGCCATAAAAGTTTCGATGAAAGAATTTACAATATGTTTCGGGCGATCGTATCTATCGTTGAGTCGAATCCATGCTGTGGTATAAGCAGAATCTGTAACAGGTATGTGTTGAATCAGCCTGGCAGCGTCATCCTTCAACAAAGATTTCAAGTAATGAAACTTTTGAATATTCGCTAACGTGGCTTTCGAACCAACTGTACTTTCGAATAGATCTTTAAAGCATGGCCAATCCTTGTACGATCCACAAAAAGGCGGAATATTAATTCGAGGCAAGTCATTTTCTTTTGGAAGAGTAGTTGCAGAAAACTTTTGTAAAAATGCTGCTTGTTGGTCTGCTAACTTCTCAATTGCATCAGCATTACTAGGGCTTTCAGTAGGATTCGGCAAACATTTGGTTCTTAAAGCATAAAGCTTACCACGCGCCGCTAAATACCTATCTTCGTATAAGGCAAAATCCACCTCTGGGTCAACAAAATTTTCTTCATCCCTAAATTGATGCAGTTCATTTGTTGATTGCACAAACCCCTGCCATACTTCTTCCAAACGTTCCAACCGGCTCAACACAATTTCAAACGTACGGTCATCGGAGGGGGCTTCGGCAAAGGCAAGAGATCGTGTTAGCGATCCCTTCAAACGACCTCTGTACATTACTAACGCATTCATCTCATCGGCCATATTGTGTCACAAGCAAAGTACAGTTTCAAAAAAACAACTATGATGGCAGCAAATGCAATTTTACCTTGAGTTAACCACCTTGGGTTACAACTTTTATTGTTCCCAAACACTTGGGTCACGAAAAAATCAATTTTCCCGTTTGAAACTTGGTTTCAAACAAAAACGTTTTTGAATTTCACAACCTTGAAAAAATTATCCCGGGTAGACTGGCTTATCCGGTTCCAAGAAGGACCAATTCTTATGTTGAGGAATAAAACAATTGGCTTTGTAATTTTTGTTGTATCCAACATAAGGTTATTTTATTAATGTTTTTTACTTTATTCGCGAGCAAAATCTCTTTACAGTACAAATGGCGAAGGTAAAGTAAATTTAATAACTAATGCCTATACATGTTGTACCAGAAAATCAAAGTTATTTCTTACGCATATGATAATTGAGAAAGTACGTATAAGAGATGATACTGTTATAATGAGTACGAAACATAGGCACAAATTAAATGAATAGCAACTGATAAAATAAAATATTCTAATATGCACTTAAGACAATGGAATGTGGATACCGTTATGTAGTGAGACAAATAAATATAACAAACAAAGTATATGTATAACATATTAGGTATAGTAAGGGTCAAAAATGTAGCACATGTAATGTGTTCATGAACAAATACCAATATGTATTAGAATTTACATCTGACCAAGAATTGGATTAATACCATAAGGAATATATTGTATTCTTGAATAGAGATCATTAAGTTTGTAAATTCGTAAAACTAGGTACGTTAGTAATTTGAACGTTTAAAACGTTTGGCATTTTTCAGTTCTAAAATAATAGAAATAATATGCAATTAAATGTTTTGTTTTAAGACGATTTTTTTGTTAGCTTTTGATAAAGATAGAAGTGGAAAATACTCTTTCACTAATAGTAGATGTTGTACAAATAGTCAAAAGACAATTATATAATTTTTCCAACTTTTCAGTTCTTTTGTCGCATTTATCAAGATACAGAAATCATCATATAATAATGAATAATGAATGATACTGTTTATTGTGTTATTTAGATCAGAAATCAAACTATTTGAGTTTGGAATATCCAAAGTTAAGTGTTCATCGGAATCTATCAGACTTACATCTAAATCATCATAACCAAATAAACGATTATAAAAGTGTTTGGAAAAAATAAAAGAGACCAAGTAACACAGTTGGTGATGTAATTAAAAAAACCGGTTAACCAACAAAAAAGACCGGTTTTCGGTTTTCTTCGAATTTACAAAATATTCGAAACCGATCGGTTAAAAACATTTTTTTTACAACATTTTGATACATTAATTTTTATCTCATTTTCAGTACACCATTCGGATAACCTTGCTATATCAAATTGCAATTTAATGCAATCATTTAAATGTGATATTTTAGCAAATAGTTCAGAAAACTTCAAAATTAAAGGTAAATCGTTTATAAAAATAATAAAAAGTAATGGGCCAATATGTGTTCCCTGAGGAATACCTGAATATGCGTCAATTAAACGAGAAGAATGAGAATTGTCTATTGATACAATTATCAGAAAGTTTCTGAAAAAAAGTAAAAGAATTTTTTAAAAGAAGCATTGCTTAACTATAGGTCTATAATTAGACACCTGGCTACGATCCCCAGATTTAAAAATGGGGACAACGGAACAAAATTTCCAACTGTCTAAAAATATGCCATGTTTAATATAGGCATTTTGGTTCATTTTTGGCGTAGATAGAGGCACATTCAATCTAATGGCCACATCAAAATGGGTGCAAATAACTGAATGTATCGTATTCGGATTTTCTAAGGTAGATAACGAAGTCCAATCTACAGTCTTGAAATAATCATTCAAACCATTAAAATTAGCTTTATTAAAATTACAGTGGCTCAAATTCAAAGTGAGCAAGGGTAAATTTTCAAATAAAACTATTGATAAATAATAAAACAAAAAACAGATTGGCGAAAATATTAAGTACTTTGTTTGTTTAACTTCAAAGCTTAAAAAATATAACAGTTATTTCAGATAAATCTTCTTAGTAATATAAAAATCAACAAAAACTCAAAAAATTACCCAAATATACATCACACTCAAAGTGAGCCACTTGATTTTGTTCTTGGTAAAATTACGGTAACTGTTTTTTGTTTTAAATATTTTTGCATTGATCTTATTGTTAATGCGTTATTTGTGTATAAAACATCAAAGAGTAAAGATGGGAGGACAAACAAGTGTAGAAATTAGAGAGCGAGTAATTGAACTCTACAAAGAAGGTAAATCTCAAAGAGAAATTGCTAAATTTGTCAATAAAAGCCGTGGAACTGTACAGCACAATATTCACTTTACAAGAGATGGTAGAATTAAAAATAAAATAAAAAAAGTTATAAAAAAGCATTTTCGGAAAGAAATGAGGCTTTTATTGTAAGAGAAATCAAAAAAAAAATTCTCGGTTAAGCGCTCCGAAACTGACGGAAATGGTCAAAAGTCAGTTGGATATCCAAGTACACCCTGAAACAGAGTGAAGAGTGCTTAGAAAACACGGGTATAATTGATGAGTAGCAAGAAAGAAGCTGTTTAATAGCAAAATAAACCGTAAAAAACACCTAGAGTTTGCTCGTAAATACGTTCAAAAGAATATGAGTTTTTGGCAAAAGGTATTCACACATAAAATAGAGTAAATATTCACTAAAAATTTTTGGTATGGCGACAAAAACACACCCAGCTTTAGGAGTGTTGAAAAACTTGGGATAAAAGATGACTTCTATTTCTACCAGGACAAAGATCTCAAGCATAAATCATATGTTGCGCGGCAATGGTTACTGTATAATTGCCCACATCTTTTTGAAGTTCCTCCAGAATCTCCGGATTTCAATATAATTGAAAATTTATGGGCCCATCTTGACTAAAATATCCGAAAACATGCCATTACCTCACAAAAATGCCGCATCGATGCTCTTCAATCGGAGTGGAGGGCAATTCCCACCTCGTAAACCCAAAATTTAATGCAATCGATGCCGTTATTTCAGCAAAAGGAGGTCCAACAAAATATTTGTATTAAATATTAACCACATTTACTTTTAGTGGCCCACTTTCACTGTGATGCACATTTGAATATTTTTTTAAGTTTTTGTTGTTATTTTATATTACTTAAGAAATCTATCGGAAAAATTGTTGTTTTTAAGCTTTTTAGTTAAATAAAAAAAATAATTTATATTTTTGCCAATCAGATTTTCTTATTATGTATAAAAAATTTTACTTGAAAATTCTGCCTGGCTCACTTTGACTGTGAGTCACTGTATGTTTAAAAATAGATTGTGAAACATCCTTATCATAAGTAAAAAATCAAAATAAAAATCAAGAGCTTTATGATGGACAGAATTTCGAGAAACCGGATTTACCAGCCAGGTTGCATGATGCTTTTATATAATCATTAGCAAAAATTAAATCTAAAAATCTACCTACATATGTATATCATTTTTATAACCATTAAATTGGTTAAAATCATTTGACATAAAAAAGCCAGTTACAAGTTCATTTATATCATCTATTATATTATATGGTAATAACACATTTTCCTCTAATATCCAAGAAATATTTGGTAAATTAAAATCCCCAAATACCAAAACATTGATTATTTTCTAAATTGCCATTAATGTTTTGAATATTTTCCAAATGTAAACGATAAGTATTTAATGAACTACCTGGAGGTATGTAAGAAGTGTTGCCGTTTTTGTTTTTTTAACCAAAATTGGTTTTTTTTTTCAATGTGGAGATGTGAACTTTTTTTTAATTTTGGTAACTTTTTTGGATATCAAAAATATCAATTGTTTTTTCCGGTGTTTTTAAATTTTATTTAACAGTAAAGATTTTTATATAAGCGTTTTTATTACGTTGATTTGAAAGTCGTCATCGACATAAGACAATGTCGTCTTAAGATTTTTTTTGAAATTGGTATTCCCGTTGTCGTTATCGAATATAATTGATAACTGTCGACAAGTATTTGGTATTCTGTAAGAAAATGTGACGGCGATATTGCCTTGAAACGACTCTGATTTTGTCGACACAATTTTTAGTAACGACTTGAGGAGGTGTAATGACTGAAAAAAAAACCGGAAAAAATGGGAAGAAATATCAAATTTATTAAATGCACTTGGCCCACCGAGAATAATGTGAGATGGATGGCAGAAGGTAAAGAAAGCATGATCATACAAAGTGCATTATAAAAATAAAACAAAATTTATTTATAGGTTTAGCGAGACTTAAAATTTAAAGTTAAAAAGAAAATGGTAGCCAACAAAGCCGAGTGTAATGCTACAGGTGGCGGAAGATTCAAGCAATTTATATTGAGCCCGCTGGAGGAAGCTGTGGCAAATCTTCTACAGTTTCAGAAACAGCTGAACCCTAAGTTAAAGTCGTTTCCAACACTTAGCTGGTACGACCCCTGGGCTAAAAATCTTAATGTAGCTGCCAACTTTATTGGTTTGGAAATAAATGTGGACTTGATTCCGGTTTTCAAATTAGGTGCTATTGTTTCCAGCACATCTTTGAAGGCTGTTTTATTCAGCCGAAAGTAACTTTCAAACCTTTTAAAAAATTAGAAGATTAACATTCTTTAAAGTAACAGACTTTGATTTTGCTACTCACTTGTCCAGCAGATTAAAGATATTGGATTTCTGTATGAGAAGTCTTCTTTCCAATACTAGATTTTCTTTATTTTCTTCATCACTGGTATCAGAATTTAAATTATACATAAAAAACATTTTTTCGCAAAAATAATAAACAAAATAAATCTGCCGACTCAATTTTTAAATCGATAAACTGTCGACGTCGTTACAACACTGTTTTAGAATACCAATTTGGTGTCGAAGTGATGTCGACGTCGAAGCAAAGTGATGTTGACTCAAAAACGACGACGACATTGAGAATAAGGGTGATTGTAAATATTATCAAATGAATTTACTCATTGTACGGAGTAAAAAACTTTCCTATTTTGGAAAGTAAAATATATATACCTATGGCAACCAAAGGTTGTCTATGTAAATCACCAAGATTGCCATAACATTGTTCTATAAAGATAGCTGGTTTAAACAAAGACAATATTGTTCTTTGTATAATTCTCAATTAGTTGAAATTATACAACCAATATAGTGTTTGCTTTGGAACCTTAAAGTTATCTTTTTACTTTCTAAAGAGATCTGAAGATGGGGACCTAGAAAATCCCCGAAACGCGTCATCTCATTCTTGAAAGTAATAGATCAATGTTTTGGCTAATAAAACTCTATGAAGTATTTATTTGGAGAATATCCCGATAAAGAAAAATAGTGTTTTAATGACCAAAAACATGAATAGAATAATGTTAATTGCAAGTTAATAATAAAGTATTTAATATTAGCCTTACTTTATAATTATTAAACTGTATTATAAAAGTATTCAATACTTACTTGAAATTACGATTCTATTTGAAGTGAAATCCTCACTTTGTGGTTCAACAATTTTTGCAATTGAAAATTTCCACCAATTTTTACTTTCACGAACATTTTTACACTTTTCTTTTCAACGACTTTTCAACTTTTAAACCGCGTTGTTTTGAAATAGATAACTTTAACACCTTCATCGGTATTAATTGTAGGAAATAGAGAAAAAAAAAGTTTTAAACCAAAACAAGCAAGTTCATGAAAGAGAACTATACACATGCTTTTAGTTCTTTCTAGGTGTTGTTTTTAAACTTGAAGGAATAAAATCGTTTTAAGAGAGAAATTTAATTCCTTTTTGCAATTAAACCTAAAGTAATAAAACAAAAATAAAAAAATTCTGATGCCTGTTTCCGTGTTATTAGTAAACTAATAGGAATAGTTTTTTGTGTTATTTCTATTCCAACTAGTCATTAAAAACACGCAATTTTTTATGGTGTTAAACAATTCCCTTAAGTATTTAAATTAATACCGTATGGTTTCAGATATAAACTATTTCAAATTTAATTCCAAAGAAGTTTACAATGAACACCGCTAAGTGTACAAATTAAACCAAAACTTTTTACTGTGTAATATTAAATTGGAGGTTTCTTGATTTATATTGCACTAAAGAGAAGCTTTCATACAAAATTTAAACTTCCTAGCTCCAGCATTGTAAGCAGGCCGTTAAGGGGGGAAGAATTTTCACCCTTTAAAACCCATTTCTACCACGTTTTTTGCGAAATTCCAAAATGTACCTTATCACCCAGTTATCCCATCTACATGTATACCAAAAGGGGTTGAGCACGCCTTCAAGGGGAACATAAGTCTTTGTTTTATGTTAAGTAAAAGTTCTACAGTTCTAAAGAAACACCCTACACTTCCATATTTGTCTCCCATACATGGTCATATAAGACTCTCACACTCTGCGTTTTACTTATCAACTGAACTGTTGCGTCACCGAGTACAAGTATTTATATGAGTAGTCAGGTATTCTAGTTATTTCCAGTTTATTACGACACTAGATTTTTCCAGCTGGCCAAATCCGTGTGAAGAAATTTCTAGTTGTAGAAATTTCTTGTAACACTGCCGCCTACTTAAGCCTGTTTATCCCGAACAGACATAGCTATTCCTTTCCATAGTTGGCTAGTCGTTCTAGATGAACAACCTTCATTTTGTACCTTGGGCTTTGATCTTTCTGTATTCTGTACACCACATCATTCAACCATTTAATTACTCTATAGGGTCCGTCCCAATGCGTTTGTAGTTTGGGAGACAATCCTTTTTTTCGTTGCGGGTTAAATAGCAGAACCAGCTGACCCTCATTAAATCCTTCAGAATTTGCTGCCCTATCGTACCTCGCCTTCATCTTATCGCTGACAATTTTAATTTGATTGCGAACAAACTCATGAAGCCCGTTAAGGTCTTATTGTTCCCGGGAAGCGTTGTCGTTGTCTTTATCTATAGTGGCGGGCTTAACACCAAGTTCTACTTTGCAAGGCAATTTAAGTTCCGTTCCGAAAATAATTTTTGCAGGTGTCCGGGAGGTGGAATCGTGAACAGCCGATCTATATGCCAGCAGAAATTTGGGGAGGTGTTCGTCCCAGTCCTTCTGATAAGTACTGACCACTTTTCTTAAGTATTCTTCTAAAGTGCGATTGAATCTTTCGACCATACCATCAGATTGCGTATGCAGCGGGGTGGTTCTTGTTTGTCTTATTCCATACAACTCACACATTTCCTTGAAGATAGCAAATTCAAAATTCCTTCCCCGGTCAGAGTGTAATTCTTATGGAACACCGTAGCGGCACACCCAGTTGTTCACAAATGCGCTTATTACCGTTCTGACTTCCTGGTTCGGTTTAACGTATACCATCACCACAAGAACATAACGGTTTCCGGAATCACTGACAGGGAAAGGGCCTGCTACATCCATTGCTATCCGCTCAAGTGGGGCACCAGAGTTGTATTGTTGAAGTTGCCCACGACTTCTCCTTACTGGTCCCTTAGCTGCTATGCATTGTGCGCAATTTGCTATCCAGTCGCTTACAGCTTGCTGGCAGCCGACTCAGTAGAATCGGTGTTTTAAGTTTTCTAGGGTTTTCGTTACACCGAGGTGACCACCACTGGGACCGTCATGGAACTCTTTTAATACTTCGTCTATTTTGCTTGACGGCACCACAATTAGCTTTGTCTCAGTTTTGCCGTCCGCACTTTCCCATATACGGTATAAGCAGTGATTAATTACCCGTAGACTGTTCCACTGGGCCCAATACGCCTTCACTAGCAGACTTTCAGCTGATATTTGTTCAAGGGTAGGCCTCCTGTCCTCTGCTTTGGCTGACAAAATTTTTGACAATATGGGGTCATTTTGTTGCGCCGCCGACTAGGCTTCACTTGACTCAATCACCCTTATTCTAGTTGTCGTTATCAATGTCGTCGTCGTTTTTGAGTCAACATCACTTTGATTCGAC
The DNA here is from genome assembly GCA_949748255.1 of Eustalomyia histrio. Taxonomy (NCBI): domain Eukaryota; kingdom Metazoa; phylum Arthropoda; class Insecta; order Diptera; family Anthomyiidae; genus Eustalomyia; species Eustalomyia histrio. Next base: position 112,577,306 of record OX456525.1, read on the forward strand.
GTCGACATCACTTCGACACCAAATTGGTATTCCATAACAGTGTTGAAACGACGTCGACAGTTTATCGATTTAAACAAAAACACATCTCTAAAAATTGAGTCGGCAGATTTATTTTGTTTATTATTTTTGCGAAAGAAATGTTTTTTATGTGTAATTTAAATTCTGATTCGAGTGATGAAGAAAATAAAGAAAATCTAGTATTGGAAAGAAGACTTCTCATACAGAAATCCAATATCTTTAATCTGCCGGATAACAAGTGAGTAGCAAAATCAAAGTTTGTTACTTTAAAGAATGTTAATCTTCTAATTTTTTTAAAAGGTTTGAAAGTTACTTTCGGCTGAATAAAACAGCCTTCAAAGATGTGCTGGAAACAATAGCACCTAATTTGAAACCTGGAATTCTGAAACCCTTGATGCCCTGGAAATGACAGTTTGCCAAAAATGGATAAAATTTGAAATGACAGATGCTGAAAAAAATGAAGCAAAATTAAAATTTTTCGAAAAAACTGATTTTCCTGGTGTTATTGGATGCGTGGATGGAACCCACATCAAAATTATCGCCCCAAATAAAGAAGACCAGCATCTGTACTTCAACCGTAAAGGATTTTTTAGTTTAAATGCTATGATAGTACGTATGTTATATATTCCACTATATTTTATAATCATAGATTTTTGATTTTAAAATAGATTTGTGATCATAAAATGAGGATACGGTTTTTAGATGCCCGATATGCAGGTTCAGCTCATGATTCATTAATCTGGAACGTTAGCCATGCAAAAAGTGTGTTAAAGGAACGATATACTGCTGGTGATCGTAATTCATGGCTTTTAGGTAACCAATTCAATATTTATTTAAATATCATTTAGCAACATAACTTTTTTAGCAGGTGATGCAGGCCATCCACTTGAGGCATATTTGATGACCCCATATCGCTCTACTGCTGAAGGAATGCTGAGGCTATTTTTAACACAAAGCATGCTAAAGCGAGATATATAGTGGAAAGAACAATTGGTGTATTAAAAAGCCGATTTCGCTGTCTTCTTGGAGCACGTCAACTTCATTACAAGCCTAAAAAAGCGACAAAAATTGTTAATGCTGCACTGCACAATATATGCATTGAATACGGCTTAGATAATACATATCAGAATGCAAGCAGTGCAGAAAATATAGAACCTGATGTTGAAGTACATGACGCAGATATTACGCAACGTACTGAGGCTTCTGAAATTAGAGATCAAATAAAACAAAGTTTTCTCTAATTTAATCCAGTCTTTTAATTATTTTTTTATAAATCCAAGTGTTACTAAATTATATTAAAATAAATTAAATTAAAATCTTAAAAATTTAATTCTAAGGCACAAAAAAAAAATAGAATTTGTTAAAATTATTCCGTGAGTTTTTTTGTTCAGGAGTTGAAGATCCTTTTCCTTTATTAATAGTTCAATTCTTTTTATTTGCATGTCGCTTTCATGGACTTTTGAATTTTAACTTTTTTTCTTCTACAACCAGCAATTGTTTTTGTCGCTTCTCTAAATCTCTAGTGCTACGTTTGATTGACGATAATGAATTTGATAATTCCGTCAATAGTTTTGCCTGCGAATCGCTATGCTTTTGCAGCAGCTCTTCTTGAAGTTCGCTCCTCGAATTTTTTTTTAGGCGTTCTACAATTTTTTGACGAAATAGATCGTTCTTTTTGCAGAAGAGTGCTTTCAGGCGGACTTTCATGTAATTCCTGGTCACATGGCGAAATTATTATAGAAGATTCCGTATTTTCAGGCATTTCCTCTTCAATATTCAAAGCATGCTCTTCCTCTGGCACATCACATTTTATATGATCATGCTTTCTTTACCTTTTCCATCCATCACACGTTCATCTCGGTGGGCCAAGTGCATTTAATAAATTTGATATTTCTTCCCATTGCTCTTTAAAATTACTTGGAACAGTGCCTCTGCGAAATCCTACTGCAAGCGACGGATTTTTATCCAACTCTTCTATGAGTTTTTGAAATTGATTTGCGTTCGTTACCTTCATTTTTTCAATTTTTTCCGTTTTTTTTTTCAGTCATTACTTTTCCTCAAGTCGTTACTAAAAATTGTGTCGACAAAATCAGAGTCGTTTCAAGACAATATCGTCGTCACATTTTCTTACAGAATACCAAATACTTGTCGACAGTTATCAATTATTTTCGATAACGACAACGGGAATACCAATTTCAAAAAAAAAACCCAAGACGACCTTGTCTTGTGTCGACGACGACAACTAGAATAAGGGTGAATATGCGTTAGTCTTATATCAACAATGCACTCTTTTCCTTCAGCCCTCGAACAATGTTTGCACTCTAAATTGCAGGGCGTCTTGAAAGGGCGTCCGCATTGCAATGCTTTATGTCTTTCCTGTGCTCGATGCTGAAATCATAGCTTTGAAGTCGTTCAATCCAACGAGCTAGCTGCCCTTCTGGTTGTTTAAATTGCAGCAGCCACCTGAGTGCAGAATGGTCGGTTCTTAGTTAAAAGTGCTGAGCATACAGATACTTGTGGTAGTGCTTTACATATTCTACCGCCGCCAAGAGTTCCCGTCGCGTTACGCAGTAGTTCCTTTCAGGCTTCGAAAGTACTCGACTGTAATAGCTTATGACTTTCGGTTCCATTGATCACCTGCTATTCCGTATCCGCTTGTATCGCTATCCAGCACAAATTTTTCCCCGGCCACAGAATATCCAAGAAGCGGTGCCGTACATAATAACTCCTTGAGCCTTAGGAATGCTTGTTTTTGGGCTTCACCCCAATGAAATGGTTGCGCCTTCTTAGTCAGCTCATGTAGACCACACTGGCAAAATTTGGTACAAATCGTCGGTAGTATGTGCAGAGACCTAGAAAGCTGCGCAACTCTTGCAGATTTTTCGGGCGAGGCCAATCTTTTACAGCCCAAATCTTATCTTCATCGGTTGATATACTCTCTGCAGTTACGCAGTGCCCTAAATACTTGACTTCTCTCTGGAACAGTGTACATTTCTTTGAGCTTAGCTTGAGTCCAGCCGCAGATATTCGCCTTAAAACTTCTGCTAAGTTCTTCAGGTGTTCATCGGAAGGTTTTCCCATCACAATTATGTCATCAAGGTACACAAGGCAAGTTTTCCAGTGGAGTCCCTTCAGCACATTTTCCATTAACCGCTCAAATGTTGCTGGAGCATTGCAGAGTCCAAAGGGCATTACATTAAACTGCCATAATCCGTCATCTATGCTAAAGGCAGTTTTCTCCTTGTCTTGGTCACAAATTTCTACTTGCCAATAACCACTTTGCATGTCTAATGTGGAGAACCATTTGGTTCCTGCTAGCGTGTCTAGAGTGTCGTCGATTCTCGGTAGTGGATAGCTGTCCTTCTTGGTGATATCGTTTAGTTTTCTGTAATCAACACAGAATCGGGTGCTGCCATCTTTTTTCTTAACTTAAACTATAGGCGAGCTTCATGGGCTAGAAGATGGTTCGATTACTCCACTAGGCTCCATTTCGTTGACTATCTCCTTTACTTCATTTCGTTTTGCTAGAGGAATACTTCAGGGTGCCTGCTCTATTGGCCTCGCTTCACCAGTATTTATTCGGTGTTTTACAATCGCCGTTCTTCCTTGACTTTCATGGCGAAGACAGAGCCGTAAAACCTGATTAATTGTTTGGCTTTATTTCTATTAGGCGGCGCCAGTTCTTTTACCCATTTTTCCACATATTCTGCCAGCATCTCTCGATCTTTAACGGACGCACTGGAAGGTTCCAAGTTCTTTTCGCAACGGATTATTGCTTCTGACGCAGTACATTTGGCTATTTCAGAGTTCGCTCTGACAACTTTTTCACAATTTGATGTGTTCAGTACTCTTACAGGAACTCTCTTGTCATTGCTTGTTTTCACGAGGGCTTTCGCTGTTATTAGGTCACTTTTTATTTCTGATGGTTCTACCACCCACATGCTGCTGTCCTCACAATCTCCCTCCATGCGCACCCATACTAAAGTTTCTGACGGTGCCGGTATTTTCTGATGACTGATGGTTACTAGCTTTCTTACTCGATCTCCGTGCTCATATCCAACATCAAACAACATCATAACTTTTTGCCCCATATGCAGATTAATGCCGTGACCAATCATTAAATCTGCCTTTTTCACTAAATCGGGCCTGATGATTGACTGTGATGCTCCTGTGTCTATCGTCAGAATGTGCTTTCGACCGTTGATGTACCCATAAGCTGTAAGATTGCTTTTCTCCTGCTGTATTACTGATATGGAGATTGTGGAGCCATCGGTTGTGGGAGCTAGCTCATGCCCCGTAGTGCTAGCTCTTTTTAGTTTAACGGTGACTCTTTAGGTAATTGCTGATCGGCCCGGAGCCTCTTCCTTGGTGCTTTGCAATTTCGCTGGAAATGTCCCACTCTAGCGCAGTTGTAGCATTTATCATTGGCCTTGACTTGCTTCTCCCCTAATGCCTGCTTAAATGCATCCACAAACTCCGTGAGCACTTCTCTGAATCCTTCTGTTAGCTTTGTGCTTATATCTTGCTCTCTTTCAGCAGTCACTTCGAGGTTACGCACCTTAAATATTTGTGGTTTGGAAATCACCTTCGCAGTTTCTTGGGCCAGCGCGAATGAGACAGTTTCAGCAAAAGTCGATTTCTGCGTAGCACATACCGCATGTCTCACATTAGAATCCCGAATTCCATTCACAAATGCTTTAATTTTGAACTGATCTAAGAATGGATGACTTTCGCCTGGATAAGTTAGCTGCACCAACCGCTCAATCTTTGTCGCAAAATCTTGCAATGACTCATTTGCTTTCTGCAGTCTACCTCTTAGTTCCATTCGGTATATTTCTATTTTGTGTTCGCCACCATTCTTTTGCTGCAGTGCCATCATTATGTCGTCATAATTATTTCTGCAGGTGATTGGCACACTTTTTGAATTTCTGCAGCGTTGCCTTTTAAGGCCAGAATCAACTCTATAGCTTTTTCTTCGATGTTCCACATATTTCTGGCGGCGACTGTCTCAAACTGGAACTTGAAAACATTAAACGGTACGCTGCCATCAAAAGTAGGGACCTTTGCTCTACCAGAACTTTCCTGAATAATTCGTACTGGACCCTGTTGACATTGGAGATTATGTACTTTATTTTCTAGATCTTGTAGTTTTCTCTCAACATCTTTGGCTTGTACTTCCACGCCGTTCTCTAAGTCGGACAACTTCTTGTCAAATATATCCATTTTCTCATTAGTGTCTCTAGAAGATTCCTGAAGCTTTTCTTCTACCTTAGCTAACAATTTCTCGTTGTCTGCTCTCGATGTTTCTAGCAGTTTCGTTTCCATCTTAGCTAACAGTTTCTCGTTGTCTGCTCTCGAAGCTTCTAAAAGTTTCGTGTTGTCTGCTCTAGAAATTTCCAACAATTTTTTTTTTAGTCTGCTCTAGAAGTTTCCAACAGTTTCTTGTTGTCTGCCTTAGAAGTTTCCTGAAGTTTTGCTAACATTTTTTCGTTGTCTGCTCTAGAGGTTTCTAGCAGTTTCTCATTTTTTCCATCTTTTCCATCATAGCAGCCAACATTGCGCTTAACTCCATATTACCTTCTGTTTTGCGGGTACTAACCTCCATTGCTTCTTTTTCGTTAAATTCGTAAGTCGCAATGTCAATATTACGCCGCTCGAATTTCTCTATCAGCCTCTTTTGCAATCCCGTCTTATTACCTGCTGTCGGTAGCTCCAACTTACTCAACTCCTTCTTGAGTTGTTCCACTTTAAGCTCCTGCGATTTCATGACTGTTTATTATTTTGCAATCCCATTTCTGACACCAATTGTTACGATTTTACCCTTTATAAAATCGTTGATTTATTTACCTTTTAAATAAATCGATTTCTTTCTATATTGCAAATAATAAACACTGTTTGAAATTATTTATAGCTCTATTTATTTATAACAGTCACTAAAAATTACAGATAAACACTTTAATAGCACACTTTATTTACACGATGTAGATAGACTAAACGTTAGCCACACTTTAGTTCTTCACACTCTGCGTTTTACTTATCAACTGAGTACCAGTATTTTACTTATCAACTGAGTACCAGTATTTATATGAGTAGTCAGGTATTCTAGTTATTTTCAGTTTATTACGACACTAAATTTTTCAGCTATCAAAATCCGTGTGAAGAAATTTCTGGGTGTAGAAATTTCTTGTAATAATATATTTTTTTTTTAATTACGATTAATTTAACTTCAAACCGGAAGGCTTTCATGGAATTTTCATAACAGCCTCCTCGGGATGTCTTCGGGACCTGGCCGGTATATTAATACTCTGTTGGAACAAACCTTCGTCCGTTTTGCCCTATCTCGCTTAGTTTTCGAGATACCGACCATTTAAAAAATGGGCAAGCTCAACAAATACTAACCTTCGATAGAATAGATTAGGTGGTTCCCCGAAGGGTTTCCTGGAATTTTTATAAAACAGCCACAGGGTGACTATTTTGTTAATTTTATCAATTTATATGAATATAAATTAACACACTCCGATAATACAAATTTCGTTTCCCATTTTATTTTGTTCGTATAAAAATGGGTCACGCTGTGGCTATTTTATAAAAATATATACCTCGGCATGTTTTCCGGACCAGGCCTATTTTTATTATCGCAGTAGATTAAACCCCTTTGTTCCCTATCTCTCTTTTTTTCGAGATACCGGTCATTTTAAAAAACTACCATTTTTCTTTTTTAATTTGCGAATTAAAAAAATAATTTTAAATGATTTGATTAAATTGAATAAAAAATCTCAAATAAAATTGATTAATCAACTATGATTTTAAATATGATTTAATAAATTAATTTATAAAGTATTGAATCAATTCACTGATTTACAAAAAGGATAGTTTTTCTTCGCGAATAAATTCAATAAAGATTTATCTTTTCAAGGTCTTCCTGAAACCCTATATGATCATATTCGAATATATATGAAAATTTTTCACCGGATAAGTGAATTTTTAAGAGTGTCATATCATTTATTGTTAATATTTCCAGGTGTTCTTTATGATTTACAAACAGAGGAGAGAAGTCAGCCATGGTGTTTAACAATACATTTCTCAAAATTTCCTGAAGAATTTTTGGTCAAGTTTGAAACAAAGTAAGTACGACTTTTTAACGGGCAAATTAAAAATAAATGACAACCAAAGAAAAAAAATGTTTTATGATCAGATCAGAACAGATCTTAAAAGTTCTGATCAAATCTATGCAGATCTGGCTGACTATATGAAGAAAAACGCTAGGATGATTAAATATATGTTGGATAAAAATCAAGCTTTATTATAAAACACTTCTTTCTATTACAAATTTTAAACCGGAAGAGAAAGGGATAAAAGGAAAGCTAAATTACAATAGTAGAGATGTCAAAAGATTAACATATGATCTACAAAGTAGCCATATCAACGAATTTAGAATGCTGATTGTATATGGGCTATTCCATAATTATTTCAATACCCCTTCTCATTCTAAATCATTAATAATTTTTAATTTTGATCTTAAATCTTTAATTCTATGCGGTGGCAGTGGTTTTGTCAGCAAATCAGCCTGCATCTCGTTGGTAGGACAGTATTGACACTTTATTATACCTTTGGTTACAAAGTCTTTGACGAAATGATATTTTATATCAATATGTTTAGTCCTGCTGTTTAATTTGAAGCCTTCGACAATTTTTATGCAACTTTGGTTATCTTCTTTTATGATGATAGGTTCAGTGATCTGCTCTCCGAAATCGCTTAAAAGCTCTTTCAACCACAACGCTTCTTTCGATGCTTCAGCAAGTGACACAAATTCCGCTTCTGTCGAAGATAGAACCACACAAGTTTGTTTACGACAAGCCCAAGATACAACGGCACCATAAATTTTGAATAAGTACCCACTGTTCGATTTTCTGGTCAACCTATCTTCACCCCAATTGGCATCTGAATAACCTAATAGTATTTGGTCATTATCTGGTATTATATGCAACTTCATATCAATGGTTCCTTTTAAATATCTTGCCACCCTTTTCAGCTCAGTCCAGTCTTCTTCATTAGGATTGCAGGTTTTTTGACTTAAAATGTTGACTGCTGCTGTGACATCTGGTCTAGAATTTAAGGTTATATATAGTAAACTTCCAATAAGTTTCTGGTAATTTTTATTGCTGGTTAATGGATTTTGCTCTTTACCGGATTTTCCATAAGAAATCTCCAAGGGAATTGACGATGGTTTTGAGTCTTGAAATCCATTTTCCCTCAATACCTTTTCAATGTATTCTGATTGTGAAATTGAATAAAAACCATCCTTTGAACGTTCAACTTTTAGTCCAAGATAGTGTTTTATTGGTCCCAAGTCAACAATTTTAAATGCACTATTGAAAATATTTTTTACCTTAGTAATTGTTGATTCATACTTAGCAGCGATGAGTATATCATCCACGTAAATTAATACAAATGTTAATTCATCCCCTTCTGAATGTATATAAAGACATGGATCCAAATTGCTTTGCCGGAACTTGGCCTTTATTAACACATTATGTATTGTTTGGTTCCAAGACCTTGCGGATTGTTTAAGTCCATATACGGATTTTTTTAAAAGACATACCTTATTTTCACAATCTTTATCCTTAAAACCTTTCGGCTGCTCCATAAAAATTTCTTCATGTAGATTACTGTTTAGGAATGCTGTTTTACAGTCGATATGGTGAATTTTTAAGTTTCGCGTACCACCTATTGCAAGCAATGTTCTTAACGTAGTATGTGAAATAACTGGTGCAAAAACTTCGTCGTAATCGACACCATGTTGTTGTGAAAAACCTCGGGCCACCAGCCTTGCTTTATATTCTACACCATTAACAACTTGTTTTCTTTTGTAGACCCATTTACATCCTATAACATTACGATCTTTTGGCCTATTTACTAGTATCCAGGTCTTATTATCTTTCATGGACTTAATTTCTTTTTTCATAGCTGTAAGCCAATTTAAAAGGAACCATTGATATGAAGTTGCATATAATACCAGATAATGACCAAATACTATTAGGTTATTCAGATGCCAATTGGGGTGAAGATAGGTTGACCAGAAAATCGAACAGTGGGTACTTATTCAAAAAAAAAAAAAAAAAAACTTGCATTTAAAAAGTCACGGACTTATTAGCAGCCCACCCTCGTATATTCTGTTTTTTATTATTGTTTTTTAATATAACGAAGTAATTGTGTTTTTTTTATATTTATCCCAAGTTTAAAAAATAACATATTATTTGAGATGTTACAAAGAAAATTTGTTTTAGGTTTTAAATAAAAGGGCTCTCGTTCTATACAGTGATAGAGATACTGAACATTCTTCTGTGGAAATAAGTGATTCGAAAAGATTGCTTTCCTCGGAATATATGTAATCCGTATCTGTTTACACAGCAAAAGAGAATGAAGAAGAGACATGTGTTGGAAAAAGAGGTTACAAAAAGTTAAAGCCATTACCTTAAAGGCTACAAAATATGAAAAATCGCGATACAAGTGTTCTTCCGAATCCATGTGCAAATAAAATATGTGTAGCGAAAAGGTCACCGAAACAGATCGGTTAGCATAATATGAGCATTTTTGGGGCATTGGCAACAAACTCAGGCAAAAATACTGGTTGCTTTCGTGTATGAATAGCAAGTGCGTTCGAAGGCGTAGAGGAGGTAGTAACCAGAGAACACAAGAATAAATATGTGTTTGCGTTCAAACGCTGAATATACTCCAACACACATATTTGTTGATGATTTTAAATCAATCAAACGACGTGCAAATTGTTGTGTCACTGATTTATAATAACACTGTCTAGCAGCAATTTTGGAACAGAATAGTGACCATATAATTCTGAAAGGGTATGTTGAGTAGATCATTTTTGGAGAACAAACTTATGGTCCAGCACGTCTGAGTATTTTTTTACAGTGGGTCAAAGTTTTCATTTTTCGGTCGAAGGGAGCATTATACTATATGAAAAAAATGCTTTATTTTATTTATTTTTTTGCTTCAAATTTTCGAGTAAAAGGGAATTGGGAAATAGCAGTAGTATGACAATGGATTAAAGATTAAACTTAATATGCTTTCCTGTATTTAGATTGACGTGAATGTTCCGATGGGTCAAGGTTTCTGTACAAGCCCCATACGTATTCAGCAAGCATTACACTTTGGGATTTTCCTTTGAATCTTTCTTCCAATACCTTTATATCCTGATGAAACCTTTCACCGTGTTCATCTGAAACCGCTCCAAGGTTTTCTTTAAAAAAATTGAGATGAGAGTGCAGAAAATGCAGCTGTAGTGACATCTTAACGCCAATATTGTTAAAACCGATTAGCATGCTTTCAATATTTTCTGAATAGTTTTGTGCTTTTGAGTTTCCAAGGAATTCTGATATAACCAGCTGCAGTCAAATGCTGTCTTTTGCATATCCGACAGATGACCATAAAATTCTTCATCTTGTAATAATTTTCTTATATCGGGTCCAACGAGCATTCCTAGAAAAGGTAATTTACATTAAATGAAATAAATTATTTCTTAAAACCGTATTTTACCTTCTTTTAATTTTGCTGCAGATAATCTGGGGAAAATTGTTTGAATGCGTTTGAAAGCATTTCCTTGTGTATTTAAGCTTTTAATAAAATTTTTCTCCACGCCCAACTTAATATGCAGCGGGGGAAGTATGACAAGGGATTCATGGATTACATTTAAGTCACCAATAATATTTTCTTTATGTTCTCCGAAATATTTAATATGATAATGGCTGCTGGTAGCACGTTAATCCCATTTACAAAGAAAGCACATATATTTTGTGTATCCTGTTTTCATTTATAGTATTCAATTTTATTTAAGAGATTTGAAATATTTGCGTATGTTTCCCCCTTTTTTGTGGAATACGCAACCGGTATTGATGGATGCTTTCCATTGTGCAGTAAAACTGCTTTTAAGCTGTGTTTTGAACTATCTATAAATAGTCGCCAAGCGGAAGAGTCCAGTGGAAGTATACAAGTTCTTCTGACTTTTTAAAATAACTTTCCAGATCGGCGTGTCCTTTTCTTGGAAATGTAACTTTTACATCGGCTTTTGTCAAATTCCTGTTTTTCAATCTGGAACATAATATTTCAGCTTTCTCTTTTGTTAGTCCTAAATCTCTTACAAGATCTTCAAAATAAGCTTGGTCTATTAAATTATGACATATGTTTAAACCATCAAGAGGCAAGTAACTTATATCCGATATGTTTTCAACCGCCGCTGTTATTTCTGTATTGGCGACTGTCATATTGGCCGAAAATGTATGTGTAGGCGGTTGAGGCACCGGAACACCTTCACAGCGCACTTCTGGTAAAATGACATTATTTGTTGCTTCGTATGTCATTATCGCGTAGTGCCTTTGGCTTCTACCAAATTTGTAATTTACGCAGAAATAGCATATATCTGATTTGTGATCTTCAGGTTCAATCCATGTAATAGGCGCAGAAAATGGCAGCGCCTTAGTACCGCCTTTGTACCAGGTCAAAAGACCACTCTCGCAAGTAGTACATACGGTTTTTGGTATCCAAGCTTCAGATAAAAATCGTGTTCCAAAGAAAAGAAAATATGGTTCTTCAATTGTAGGGAATATCTTTCTTCTGCTTTGATGGTGCGTAAAATGTCCACAAATAAAACAAAACCAATCTCTTAATTTGCAAACAGAATCCGCTATGCTTATTTAATCTTTAATTTTTGTTTTTTTATATTAATTTTAGTAAAAATCACACCCGATATTTGATTTCTCGAAAAAAGGGTCAAATTGACCCATAAAGAGACCAGTTAGAGGGTTAAGATCTTCCACAAAAATAATCCTCATACAATTCCACAATACAACTCTGACCATAAGAATTCTCTCAGACATTAACTTACAGCATTTTTTCATATAGTATAATGCTCCCTTCGACCAAAAAATGAAAACTTTGACCCACTGTAAAAAAAAAACTCAGACGTGCTGGACCATAAGTTTGTTCTACAAAAATGATCTACTCAACATACCCTTTCAGAATTATGGGGTCGCTATTCTGTTCCATTCAAGAAGTCTTAATTTGTTGGACAGTGTAATCGGTCGTTGCTATACCATTGATTTTATTCTGTTCATTCGAGACAACAATAATTATTTTGATGTAGAACAAATCAGAACAAACAACGTGTATGAGTGTATTTATAATTAAAACAAAATAGTTTCTTATCTATAAAAAGGGGGTGGTTTTGTAGAAACAAATTTCATAAATGGTATATGTACATTAGGGTGGGTCTAAAATACGTTTTTTGGAATTGTTTGTGAAATTTTTTTTTTTTTAACTTAGGTCGATATCTCAGGCTCGCCCAATCCGGTTAAAGTTAAATATTGCCTAATTTTCCAATCAAAATAGATAAAAAAAAATTTAGACAATATTTAAATTTTTCCGGATTAGGCAAGCCAAAAAAATATTTTTATTTCACAAAGAAGAATATTTTTAGTATTGTATTACTAATATAAATTCGAAAAAATCGGATTTAAGTCCCACCCTAATGTACACAATATCACTTAAAAATGTGTTTCTATTTTGTTTTCATTATGAATACACACATAAACATTGTTTGTTGTTTTTTCTGATTTATTATTTTGTTGAGTGATTACATTTGCATAAAACATAATCGACAGATGATTCAAACTGATCCGAATTACGCGTTCAGTAACATGATGCTGATTTTATTCTACAGTGAATTTGGTTGAATTATTAAATGTGAACAAGAATTTTTGTGTATGATTAAATCAAGAAAAAAGTTGATTTTGCAGTTATCTGGTAGTAACACAAAGCAGGTCAGCTTTAATTATGCAATTAATTACAATAATATTAGTAAAAAAGTATGTCCAAAATTTCTGCTGAAAACTCTTCATATATCACAAAAGATTTTAATATCCGTTAGAAATAATAAAACTAGTTTGAAATTATGTAGCGGTAACAAAAGATTAACGCCCTATAAAAGATCTAGTGAGGCCGACGTAGCACTTGTGAACTCTTTTATTGAACAGTTACCAGCATTTCCTTCCTTCCGCAAGAATTCCGCAACATAAAAGGAGTATATCAATGTTATACTGAACATTTGGAAAGTATAAATAAAAAGTCGGCACAGATATCTCTGTATATTTTTCGAAATATTTTTAAGAATAGTTTTCATATCGGATTTCATTTGAATAAAAACGACAAATTGTAACTTGTGAAAACTTTAATAACTTGAATAGTGAAGCACAGCATAATATAGAGAAAACAGAAAAATACCAAAGCCACATTCGAGACAAAAATAAGTCTAAAGAAAATTTTTTGGAGGGACCGATTACTCTGTTTCAAATTCGAGATTTCTATGTGCAAGTTTCGACCTTCAAAAAGTTTTAAATACACCCCACGGAAAAAGTGTAACATTATTTTAATCAAGAAAATAGGCTTATTATAAAGAAAGCATTTATGAAAATGGCACCAGGAATGGATACTGCCGGCAAACGTGGATATAACGAAATTTCCACCATCAGCTTTTAGTATTTAAAACTTGTGGATGAAAAAAGGACACACTCTTCAATCAGTCTATACTGTGACAGTTTTGCTGGTCAAAATAGTAACCGAGCTATGCTGGCTGCAATATTATATTTTTTTCAAAATTCAAATTTTATTTGCAATATAAGAATTACGTATTTATTACCTGGACATACCATGATGCCCGTTGATTCGATTCATAATACTATTGAATTATTTGTTCGAAATATAACTATTTGGGCCCCAAATGAATGCTACACTATGATATCTAACGCGAGAACTAATCCAGTCAGATATGAATGTATTACAATGAATTACTTGGATTTCAAAGATTGGAAAACATACTCCCAAGCACTATTTCCTAATTCAAAAAAAAAAATATCGTTTCCAAATTTACGCTCAGCATCATTTGAAAAAAATAACCCTATTATTAAACTTAAATATGGATACCTTGACCATTCCGAAATCAAGGAATATGAAATGGACCCCTTTCTTTATATAAAAATAAATTAAACATTTAATTCAGAAAATATAAAGATTTAAAAATACAATACCTCAAAAATGTCACGAGTTTTTAAATTTACCATACGATGAGTCCGTTAAAGATTGTCTTCCCGAGACAGACCAAGAGGAAGACGACTTTTAATAGATTTTATTTGTACATTTAACATTTCAAAAGTTATTTTGAAGAACATCTTTTAATTTGTGTTATAATTTTGGTGGAACCATTGAAGAATTTATGGGTGCATTTAATGTTTTGAATTTAATTTCTAATATTTCATTTTTCTGAAAACTAATTCATTTAATCTTTAAAACTCAATTTTTATTTATGTAATTACAAATAATTTAAAATAATAAAAGTAAAGAACAGAAAACCTCCTTATTGTGTTACGTTGGTCTAAACAATACTTAAACGAGGGCGGATCATTAAGTCCGTGACTTTTCGAACTATATGAAATGCAACTATGCTCCCATCAAGTACAACCAGTTAATATACTACTGTCAAATTTTGAGCAAGTTCCGTCATTTACTTTGCGTTTAACAGCTGTTCAAAACATACAACTCGTGGCTTTTTTTAAAAATGGAAAAAAGTGAATTTAAAGTGCTCATTGAACATTATTTTTTGCGAAAAAAAACCGTCAATCAAACCAAGGAAAAGCTTGATAAATACTATGGGGACTCTGTACCATCGATTTCAATGGTAAAAAAGTGGTTTACTGACTTTCGTTGTGGCCTTACAAGCACGGAAGATGCCGAACGTTTTGGACGCCCAGTTGAGGTCTCTACACCTAAAACAATTGAAAAAATTCACGATATGGTGTTGGCTGATCGGAGATTGAATGTGCGATCGATTGTGGAAGACATAGGCATCTCACATGGCTCAGTGGTTTCAATTTTCAACGATCACTTGGGCATGAGAAAGCTTTCCGCAAAATGGCTGCCGCGTTTGCTCACAATCAACCACCAACGGAATCGTGTGACAGCTTAGTTTCCATGGCAAAAATCCATAAAGTAGACTACGAATTGCCCTCGCATTCGCCTTGTTCTCCGGATTTAGTCCCCAGTGACTATTTCCTATTTCCAAACCTAAAGAATTGGCTCGGTAGAAAGAGATTTAGCTCCAACGATGGATTATTAATCAATTAAATGCCTATTTTATGGACTTCAAAAAATCCTATTTTTTTGGAAGGGATACAAAAATTGGAGAATCGTTGGACTAAGTGTATTGAGCTAAAAGGAGATTGCGTTGAAAAATAATTTTTTTTTGCAAAAAAAAAAATGTGTCATTCAAAAAGTCACGGCCTTATTAGCCCACCCTCGTATATTGAATTTCATGCCAATACGTGAGTTGAAAGCAAAGAAAATTACCTTTTTCAAAATTAAATGAAAAAAGAGTAGGCTGTGTAAAATATTCAATTATTTTGGCTATCCAAAATTAAAGGTATATGGCCGTACATGGAAATTATGACCATATGTTTTAGATCATATATGATCATATGTTAATACTATTTCAAATATTTTTCATATATTCTCATATATTAAACAAAAGTTTTCACTGCTTTTATTAAGACTTTTTTAAAAACAAAATCAGTTTCTAATTCTGCAACAAATAAATTAGCACAAAAAGTTAACTTTTAAGAATTAGTAATTTGTCGTTAGTAGTAGAGTATTTTAAATTGAATTATTTTTTAAACGCTATAATTAGAGAAAAATCCAATATAGTCTTAATAAATGTACATTAGGGCGGGCCAAATTTTTTGTCGATTAGAGCCGCCCCCTAGGATGATTCTATGGACAATTCTAAGCAACTTTGGTGAAGGAACCATAGGTCTATCTCGATTTTCGAGTCTCCCACTTTTCAAAAAATTATTTTTTCCCTATTACATCATTTTGATTCAAAATTCGATTTTTTATTCATCGTTATATTATCTTTTTTATTTGTATATGGGGGTTTTTGGGGTCGAGAAATTCATTTCTGATCTTTATTTTTACCTATGACCACCACCAGAGGGCGTTTCATGCATATTTTAACTATTTTTCGTCTATTTTCCGAGAAAAATTTTTCGGTAAAATTGATCTTTATTTTATTTTTTTCAACAGAAATTCAACCTAAAAAATAAGAACATGTGTAAAAAAAAAAATTAATTTAGTGAAAGAAAAGCGAAAGTTATTTTTGAAAGTCTTTCTTGCTTTCAAGTCTGGGGTATTTTGTACGGCTTTCTGATTTAACTGCCATAACACTGTGTCGACTATTTTCTAAAACACGTTTAGAAACGCTAGCCAGCAATTGAACATGTCTTTCCGTTGCTTGTATGTGTACCGGAATTCTTGGATCAGGCAATGGTGGATCATCGTATTCTAAATATTATTCGAAACGATCATACGGAATGGTATGCGTAAACGTAAACGGTGGTTCGAATAAGACATCATCTATATTTAAATCAATCATATTCGTATAATCTGTACAATTGAAGTTTATCAAAGGTTTTTGATAAACTCTAAGATGTGCCGGGTCGTACAGATTTCTTCGGTAGTGTAAAATTTTCTTGATTGCGATGTTTCGTGTCTCTTTTTTATCTTCAAATAACATCGCTAACAAAATATTTTCGGAATGTCCGTAATATGAATTGTCTTTAATGACATTATTCACAACTCCGCGTAGATTTGTATCCAAATATTGTGTCCAACGAATGAATTTGTAAAATAATACACTACCGAAGACCACCGAATTATAGTACTTGATGTTGAAGTGCATAGGCACATACACTTTCATTATGTATGTTGCCAGAATTTTCAAATTCCTTGATGGATTTTCAGTTGACACATACAACCGCAACAATCTATTCGCCTTGGTGAGCCAACGTGAATGTGCTATTGGTCCTGGTTTAATGTGAGACAAATCCGCAGGAAAAACACCATTCGAAATTGCATTGGCCATTTTTTATAGGTAATTTGAATCGGTGGATAATTCAAATGGATCTAAATCAGATGGCATGTTCTCTAGCACGATTATCACGAATTCATCTACAAGCTGAAAAAAAAAGAAATTAGATGAATTAAATGCAATTTTACTATTTAATATTGGAAAAAATCGATGAGAAAAATGACAAATGATACATACCGGAAGATTTTCACACGTTTCAATTTGTTTGCCCAACGTTCCGGTTGTTGTTCGTGGTCCAGTGGTCGATGATCTGTCCAAAGTGTTAAACAAATGACAAAATGGCAGATCGTTGAAGTGCAGAAGGCACACAAACCAATGCAGCGGTCTATTCAAATACAAATCAAATCGACGCAAAATCCCATTTCTTACGCCAGTATTTGTTGGCTCACCATCACAGCATATGCCGATTAATGCATCGAGAGCAATGTCTTTTTCGATGAAGAATCCATTCAATGTCATCAATTTGTGTTCAGCATCTTCATTTTCGACTTTTGTGTAGCCTATCAATTGAGAATTTGGTTCCTTCAAAACAACTAGATGTGGTTCTTTCACCATCCTTGGATGCAACTTTTCATCGATTTTTTCCATTGTTAAAGCATCATTTTTTCGGCCGTCGAATGAAAATGCTATGAAATTGGATGCATCATACTGCTTACGAAGCAATTCTTCTCTGCATTAGGCTTTTTCTCGACGCACTTTATTTTTATCCATAATGATAGGATTGCCATGTGCATCTTTTACGTCAATGTCTTGCATAAGAGATGTTGCGAGTGCTGCTGCTATTCTATCAGACACACCAAATCTATCACACATCGCAGCGAAGTTCGAAGCATCGTATCTGTACCCAATTTTCTAACAACACTTTTTTTTGTTAGAATTTCAACATTAAGTTGACTCTAAATTTCAATCAATTTGTCTGTTACGTGCGGTACGAATGTTTTATACGAAAACGTTTTATACGAAATGTTTTATACGAGCGCCCGGTGGCTAGTTGGTAGCGTGCTAGCTTATCAGTGCGGGGGTCGTGGGTTCGATTCCCACCAGAGGCTCTGCTCTGTTTTCGCTACAACGAGCCGATGGCCTTTGTTGCTAGTGCTCGGTTAGGGTGTTAGGATATTATTTGTAATTATATGATTAACATAAATAAAAAAAAAACAAAAAAAAAATATACGAAAACATTTTGTTGTGGAGTTTAGCACGTTCGGCCAAGAAAAAAAAACATCTTAAAATATCCTGTTTCGTTGGCAGATTGAGTCCACTCAAATCACAAGATGCACCAAAAACAGCAAAATCGTGCAAAGGCAAATGTTTTAAATGACTTTCGGTACTCGTTGATGTTGTTGCGGTTTGCGATGTTTGCATTTGGATCCATTGTATACTTTTACTAAAAGAATTAAAAAATAACTGAAATTAGTATATTTTAAAACATTTGGTTCGAATATATTTCTTCCACCTACAAATTGGTAAATACACAGTGGTAAAAATGGTGAGAATTTTATTTATATTCAAATATAAAATTTTGATTTGAAACGAAAAACAAAAAAAAAAAACTGTTTTTAATTGACTTGAAAAAATTATTTTTATAAAAGTGGGAGACTCGAAAATCGAGATAGACCTATGGTTCCTTCACCAAAGTTGCTTAGAATTGTACATAGAATTATCCTAGGGGGCGGCTGTAATCAAATTTTTCGGCTCCATACAAATTGGCCCGCCCTAATGTACATAAAAGGAATAGGAGATTATAATTAAAAAAAAAATCAGTTACTTAAAAGTAGTTCTCGATATTTTTAAAATTTATACATAAAAATATATATTTTAGTCAAAATATAAAAATTTTTTGAAAAGATGTAAATAAAAATTAAACTTGCTAACACCTTATATCAACAAATTTCTCAAATATGATCTTAATTTTTATGTAGATTACGAATCTGCAACTGAAATTTGTGAAAAGAAATTTGTAGTTTTTGAATTATGCGCGGTTTTTGACAATTCAACAAAATTCGATTCTTTTGTGATACTTTTCCAGCTATCTAAAAAGGTTGTCATCGAAAAGTGTAACTTGATGTACATCTACTTACCAAGGACTCATTAGACATGATATTGTTTTTAATTTTTGAAAGAATAATAATTATCCATTTTTTTAGCGTATTAAAGTTAAATTGTTAAGAAAAATCCCGTCTCACAGAATAAGACATTCCGTTGACATATAATCATTCAAAAAAGAATTTTGCGCAGAGGTAATATATCAAAATGTCTTGATGAAAATCGAACATTTTTTTGTATGAAATTTTCTAGAAATTCCTGATCTAATTAGAAATTGGGGACGCACCGTATATAACTAGGTCTAATGATGTCTTTTATTAAAAAAGTAAGGGAAAGTTGTTTTATCTTTTTTCAGTTTCCAAAGGTTTGAAATTTTCTAATAGATTGTTTTTTCATTCCAATTGATTTTCTTTGCAAGACAAATCAATTTTTTTTGAAAGTCCGATTGGATTTTAGCAGATTTCATGGAAATTTGCTAAAATTTGTGCAGAAAGGGTTTTCCCTTTCTGCTTTGATATCAGGGAAATTTGCTCAATTTACTCTCAGTTACGTAACTTTGTAATCTGTAAATTTTTCAAATATTTCTCAAAGAAATTTCAAAACCGTTTGTCAATTTGTATTCAGTTTAGAATTTGCCTCGCACAGGTGCTTAATGGAATTATTTAAATTGTATATTTTCTTTTAAAACAATAAAATTCGTGATTCCAATTGTATTACTTTTTTCTATACGACGCATGCCACACTCATTCTATGGTTGACCTTTGATTTTTGGTTTGTTTTTTCCGAATTTTAAATACACTAGGTGTCATAAGTGTACGCTCCAAGCTCATTACGAACTATTAGTCCAAAAAATGTCATTAATTTAATGCTAGATGTTAACTGTTGATTATAGTGCTGCCGACGTCGACGATGCACATTTATAACGGTACTTTCTTTACGTAATTATTGTGAGCTAATTAGTCATTATTTGATCTTCATTTTAGTAGGATACGTATTTATAACTTCGTAAAAACATACGTCGTTATTATCTTATTGTATTCCTCAAGTTTTTTAAAATGGATAAAAAAAGAGAAATAAGTGTAGATGAAAGAAAAATAATCATAAAACTTTGAAAAGATGGTCAAAATCATCGCCAAATAAGTAAAACTGTTAGAAGAGCATAGAAATCAGTGCGAACGGTAATTCAAAACTTTGAAAAAACGGGAATAATAATTTCCAAGAGAAGATCTGGTCGTTCGACAAGCTAACAACTAGGGAGTCTCGAAGTGTAGTGTCTCTTATAAAGAAAAATTAAAAAATTTCTGCTCTATAAATATCGGCAGATATCAAACAAAAGTTGTAGAAGTCCATTATTTTATCCACAGCCAGAAGAATTTTAAGAAAAGACGTTATCATGGTCGTGTAGCCTGAAAGAAACCTTTCATACCGTTGTTCAACCGAATGAAACATATTGAATTTGCAAATAAATATGTAAATAATCCTCCAGCATTTTGGAAAAGAGTAATTTTTTTCATTACGAAAGCAAATTTTGCATACGAGGGCGGATCAATAAGTCCGTGACTTTTCAAAGTTCCCTCGTAGTTTTATGAAATGCAACACTGCTGCCATCAAGTACCACCTGTTAGTAGGCTACTGAGCAAGTTCCTTCATTTACTTTGCGTTTAACAGCTGTTCAAAACATACAACCTTGTGGATTTTTTAAAAATGGAAAAAAGTGAATTTCGAGTGCTCATTAAACATTATTTTTTGACCGTCAATCAAACCAAGGAAAAGCTTAATAAATACTATAGGGACTCTACACCATCGATTTCAATAATAAAAAGTGGTTAACTGCCTTTCGTTGTGGTCGCAGAAGTACAAATGATGCTGAACGTTCTGGACGGCCAATTGAGGTCAATACACCCGAAAATTTAAAAAAAATCCACGATATGGTGTTAGCCGATCGAAGAGTAAAAATACGTGAGATTGTTGATGCCATAGGCATTTCATATGGCAGTGTGGTTTCGATTTTAAATGATCAGTTGGATTTAAGAAAGCTGTCTGCAAGATGGGTGCCGCGTTTGTTATCAATTGACCAAATGCACGGGTGCACACGTGTGTAGTCTCAATGGCAAAATTCCATGAATTGGTACCTCATCCGCCATATTCTCCGGACTTAGCCCCCAGTGACTGTTTCCTATTTCCAAACCTAAAGAATGGGTCGGTGGAAAGAGATTTAGCTCCAACGATGAAATTATTGATCAAACAAATGTCTATTTGATGGACCTCGAAAAATCCTATTTTTTGGAAGGGATACAAAAATTGGAGAAACGTTGTACTAAGTGTATTGAGCTAAAAGGAGATTATGTTGAAAAATATTTTTTTTTTTTGCAAAAAAAATGTGTTTCATTCAAAAAGTCAAGGACTTATTGATCCGCCCTCGTATAAGGAATCAAGGGAAGATAAATTGTGTGGAGGAACTCTGGAACCGCTCTTAATAAAGAAAACTTGCTGCCAACGTTCAAGCATGGTGGAGTGATGATGTGTGGGCAGCAGCAGGACTAGGCAATTTTTAATTTATCGATTCAGCATTGGACATATTTGCTTATTTAGATATTCTTAAAATAAATCTAAAGCAAAGTGCTGAAAATTGGGGTTGTCCAGTGAGTATTACTTTCAACAGGACTGCTGCTTACACCCCCACAGTCACCAGATATAAATTAAAATCAGCACTAATGGGCATTACTGGAAAGAAATATCCGTCAGCGCAACATAACAAATAAGTTAAGGCTAAAGGACGTAATAAAAAATGTAGCGGCGGTTTTGCAATCAAGGGTTTGTTAAAAAATTCATTTCTCCAAAACATCGCAATTGGCTGTCAAAAATATTTTTTTTCTTTGTATGTATTCCATTTGACTAGTGGAATAAAATTTTTAATCTTCCCATGTAAAAATCGAAATATATATGAACATACATGATCATACATGGGCTTGTATATGATCATACATGGGCATACATGGTCATATACGTCCATACATGATCTCATATATGACCATATATCTTCGGATCCGAAATTTGAGGGTATATGGTGATATATGTGCATATATTATCATACATGCTCATATATTATTCTGTATGCTCGTATATGATCATATACGTCCATATACCCTCAAATTTCGGATCCGAAGATATATGATCATATATGAGATCATGTATGGTCATATATTGAATAATGTATGGACGTATATGACCATGTATGCCCATGTATGATCATATACAGGCCCATGTATGATCATGTATGCTCATATATATTTCGATTTTTAGATGGATTTTAGATAAATGTTGTAAATTCTATCAATGTTATTTACTACTAGTTAAATTTGACTTTTATAAACAAAAGCGTTTATAGGTTTAGATTTAGTTAAAAATAAATCACAAATACTGGCTAAATTTCGTTAAAAATTTCTTTGGTTGCTTTGTTTTTTGTCAAATTTATTTCTATGAGAGTATTACTAAAAATTACTTTTCAAATGATAATTGTGTAAATAATTATTACCGCCAATTCATTTTGTTCATTTGTAATAAATTCGCAAAGATACCTTAAGTATCTTAAAATTATGACCATTTACAATTTTCTAAATGTATTAAAATCTGATATTAAAGTTCCAAAGCCGAAATTTTAATTTTTTTTCACGATTTTACAAAGTTCACCATTAATAGTCTAATCAAACCCATTATTCAGTTAGTTATTTAAATCTTTTAATTTTTTTTGTTGTGTATGCGTTGAATGGCGTTGCTATGCGTCGATTTGCATCAAATCAGCTGATACTGAAAATATTCTATTCTTTCCGAATACTTTCTAAAATCGCCCACTGAACAGTAATTTCAAGCTTCACCAAGCTTTCTTTTTTTTAAGAATCACGTTTTCGTGCTTTTTTTGGACTATTAGTGGATTCAATTAAATTCAATTTTAATTATAAAAAACCCAATGAAAAAAATTAAATTAATTTGTAAAAACCATCGGTGTACTTTTATTAAAGGTAACTATTTAGTAAATTTTAGTCTATGTATTTATTTAACAGCATTTTATTTTTTTTATTTTTACCTAGTTTTACCAGAATCCTTAATGGAAATTTGGTAAAATATTTACATAAAATGTCTGAGTGTAAATTGAAAGTAAAGAATAATATTAACCTTTATACTTGGCACAAAATAAATTAAAGAAACTTAAAAAAAAATACAAGTTTTCAAAGTTAACGTAAGTTAATTTTTTTTTGCCTAAATCGTTTATAATTGAAAAAAAATAACTCGTTGTTTTTGCAACTCAAAAGCCTAAAATTCTAGGTATTTTTGTGAGTGTAAATTAATTTCAAAAGTTTCAATAACACAGTACAACAGCCAATCTGGGGGGTGAGAAATTCCCAAGTCAGGGTGATTGTACTAGGTCAGTATAGTAAAACAATCAAAGGGTTTGGCGTTCGTATGTGTCAGTTTTTTTTATGACCTTTTAAATTTTTTCCTTATCTTGATGTTTTTTCGCTTAGTTGTAACATTTTGGCAAAAACGTAGTTTAACATAACTCGAGAACCACTTGTCCGATTTTGATGAAACAAATTTAGAGAAATTAAGAATTAAGAACTGACACATACGAACGCCAAACCCTTTGAGGGTTTTACTACACTTACCTAGTACCATCACCCTGACTTGGAATTTCTCACCCCCCAGACAATAATCCCAAAAATGTTCCATAGTGTAATTGGCATCAATAACACTATGAAAAAATAAATAAAAAAATTAACACTCGGTTAAAATTTAAAATCAACAAATTTAAATTACCAATAAATAATTAATATTCAGAAAGATTTTTTTTAAAGAAAGAAAACCTTAGCTCTAGACTCAAAAGCAATATCATAATTTTGCTTTATATGCATGTATAAATTGAAGTACAGTTTTGATCGACACGGTACTCCCGATTATCAACCCAAAACGCACACCAACATTTTAGTTTTTATTTTGGTAGCAACCGAAATTATCATCAACTTGTACCCATTAAAAGTAATTTGTCCATCGAACTTGAAGGCCTTCAACATCATCGATAAATTTTGTAAGTGGTGAGTTAAATTTCTCTTAAAAAGATCTTGTTGCTATCTCTTGGTTACAACATGTGTGGAATAAGTGCAACAAATTTAAATTGTTAATTGTTGTAAGATTTTTTTTAACCATTGGAGTTTTGTTAAAAACTTAATTTCTCTTACTTATTCATTCATACAGTTATAATAATAATTTCATATAGTAGAGTTCGGATGGAATGAATTCCTAATATACGGACTAAATCCAGAATGCGAATTTGGTTTTAAAGTTAAAAACTTGTTTTTTTAGAAGGGTATACCGGTCTAAATTATTAAAATTAAAATATATACTTACTATCCAAAAAAAAAAAAAATTGTTTTTCTTTTATAATTTTAACCCGTAAATATTTTATATATTTTTTTTCTCTTAATTTAACCAAATTAAATTTCGTTTTTTATTTAAATATACAAAAAATAAACAAAATTCGTTAATAACATTTTGTGTAAAATCGATTAAAAAAAATTTTTTTTTTGAGATCTAAACTCGTATATCTTATTGAGGCCAGTTTTAATTAAGTTTATGAAATTCGATTTTTTTAACCGATATGCACTTAAGTAAAAATATTTCTTAAATACGTTAAAAATTTATCACTTTAGATTATTTTTTGTTGTAGATTTAATATGTTCTTAAAACAAGTAAGAGCGGCTAAATTCGGCTATGCCGAATCTTATATACCCTTCACCATGGTTGGGAAAAAACTGAAGTTTATATATGGACATATATGAAATGGACAGATTTATATACGGACGCCTTTAAGAGGAAATTAACTATTTAGTTTGGAGATAAAACTTGGACTCGGGAAGATTTATGGTTCCAGAAAATAGGTATTTTAAAAAAATTTATGTTTTGGGCATAACTTTTTTGTATCTGAACCGATATTTCCGAGTTTTTCAGCAAATATGTTATACTAAAGATTTTCGATCTTTTGCTATATAGGTCATAATACAGCTCTAGAATAGTGTTTGTTGTTTGTGTATAAAAGGTGAAGAGGTGAAAGAAAATAATTTCAACAAATCGTTAAAAGAAATCACTAGAGCTGCATGTGTTTTATTTCTACAAAATAGTTTGATTTAGCTGGCAAATTTGCATTTGGGATTTTATTTCGCTTTTTTATTAGAAATATTTGTAATTTCTTTAGCTTAATTAAAAATTTGAAGGAAAATAATTTATAATTTTTTTTATAAATTATTATAAGTTATGACCTAAAATAGTTGCACTCAAAGGGAAATTATGTATAAAATTTTCTTAATATGTGAGAAATAAAATGGTTTAAAAAATAGAAATAAAACCGTTTGTATTTTGTTTGTATCAGAGGGTTTTTATACAAATTATGATGTTTTTAGCCTATTTATGGATTATTTAATTATTAATATAAAAAAAAGTCTTAAGAAAATAATAAAAAAAATGTACAAAAAAAAAAAGTGAATTGACCTGACCGAGATTCGAATCCGCGGCCTCAGAGAAAAAAAGTATTTGTGACATAGCGTCTAGACAACTGAGCTATTAAAGCTCACACAAAATCATCGTCAATAGAGGTACATATATAAAAGTCTTCGTTCATTAGAGATTTGTTTAGTTTTTATTTAAATGACAAATCTTTATATGTGTGTTGTTTGTGTATAAAAGGTAGAGATGAAAGAAACGAATTTTAATTATTAATATAAAATTTTATATAAATTAATTATTAAATGTTAAAAAAAAACCAAAAATAAGCAAAATAAAAAGTCTTAAGAAAATAATAAAAAAAAATGTACAAAAAAAAGTGAATTGACCTGACCGAGATTTGAACCTCGAACCCCGCGGCCTTAGAGAAAAAAAAAGTACTTGTGACACAGCGTCTAGACAACTGAGCTATTGAAGCTCACACAAAATCATCGTCAATAGAGGTACATATATAAAAGTCTTCGTTAATTAGAGATTTGTTTGGTTTTTATTTAAATGACAAATCTTTATATGTGTGTTGTTTGTGTATAAAAGGTGGAGATGAAAGAAAAGAATTTTAATTATTAATATAAAATTTTATATAAATTAATTATTAAATGTTAAAAAAAAACAAAAATAAGCAAAAAAAACAAGTCTTAAGAAAATAATAAAAAAAATGTACATAAAAAAAAGTGAATTGACCTGACCGAGATTTGAACCTCGAACTCCGCGGCCTTAGAGAAAAAAAAAGTATTTGTGACACAGCGTCTAGACAACTGAGCTATTGAAGCTCACACAAAATCATCGTCAATAGAGGTACATATATAAAAGTCTTCGTTAATTAGAGATTTGTTTGGTTTTTATTTAAATGACAAATCTTTGTATGTGTGTTGTTTGTGTATAAAAGGTGGAGATGAAAGAAAAGAATTTTAACACATGGATGTGTTGTTATGCTCAAAATTCTACATACATATTAAACAAAGGGATTTTACTGGAAAAATTAGAGGTAGTCCTGGTTTTTTGCTAATATCTCAGCCATTTATTAACCGATCTGTCTGATTTTTAATAGCAAACAGAAATGGATCACATGTAACAGAAATAAAAGACAATCAAGTCCTCATCATGTCTGGGTTCTTCGGAAAACCCATTTCAACACACAGACGGACAGACGGACAGACGGACATCGTTAAATCAACTTCGCTCTTCATAAGGACCCAGAATATATATACTTTATAGGGTCTAAGATCAATATTGTAGAAATTACAAACGGAATGACAAACTTATATATACCCTTCCACCTGTGGTGAAGGGTATAATTAAAATATACTTGAACATTAAACATGTACTTTTTTACACATAGTTTAAGATTTATAACCCTAAATGGGATGAATTAAAGTGAAGTTTTGTAATATGGGTTGCTAAAATTGTTTGTTTCCTCTTAAAGTGATAATGGATTAGGTATATCAGATGTGGGTTCCTAAGAAACCTGTATTGCCACTAGGAAAAAGGTTATGGGTTGGTCTTGAGGCATTTGGCTTCCATAACATCGGGAAGACCATTTTTTAAGGGTTTTGCTCAAATATTATTTTTTTTATTTAAATTATTTATGGCCAAAATAGGGCAATTTTTTTTTCGTGGTCAATCTAGTTCTGCAAGTAATTAAAGATTTTTTGTTTTTTTTTTAGTTCAATCGTAAAAATAGGGAGTCTTAAATAAAAATCTGTGATGAGGACAATGAATCAGGTGTAGTGGAAGCATTTATTCAAATTGAAAAAATAGTTCTGATGAAGTTTTTTAATTTTTTTATTAAATCATTTTTTATATATTAGTTTAAAATTTCATGAGGTTTAGAATTTATGCAGTTTTGCAATTTTTATATAAGTTTTGAAATATCAAGAAGAACTGATTTTGTAACCTTTACTTGAAACTAGCTGGCCTGTCATTTGCGATTTTCAGCCTTAAATATTTATGAGGACGCAATCTGTGCATTTTTGCATTATGTTTATTATTTAACACAACAGTTAAATTCAGAATTTATAAAAATAATTTTAAAATTGTGTAAAAATTAATTCAAATTGCCCAAAAATGTTTTAAAATTGTGCAAAACTTATTTAAAATTGTTTAAAAATATTTTAAAATTGTCTAAAAATGTTTCCAAATTTCACAACCAGTTTTTAAATTATCCAAAAATATTTTAGAATTTGTCTAATTTTTGAAAAATTTTTCAAAAATGCTTTTTCACTAATGCAGAATTATTTATTTGTTTTGATAAAGAGTATTTGTATATCAATGCATACATTTCGCTTCTTTGAACTTATTTTTCTGCATTCTTAAATACTACAAAGTATATGAGCATTTTCCACTCATGCATCTGAATACCTATTCATTGTATTATCATTGCTTCCTTAGAGTAAAGTATGAGTAATGCTAGTAGGTACATTTGAATACTTCCATCCTATGACACGCTAATGTTGATGAAACCATTAGAAAAGAAGTGATGCCTTTGCCATAGTAGTGATGCTTTTATTGCTTCTTTGTCAGCTTCATTTTTGCTGGGTTATACTTGGTACCAAATAAATTAAAGAAACTCTTGAAAAAAATACAAGTTTTCGAAGTTAACGTAAGTTAATTTTTTTTCCTAAATCGTTTATAATTGAAAAAAAAAAAAATAAATCGATGTTTTTGCAATTCAGAAGCCTAAAATTCTAGATATTTTTGTGAGTATAAATTAATTTCAAAAGTTTCAATAATTGGCATCAATAACACTATTAAAAAAATAAATAAAAAACAAAAAAATTTAAACTCGGTTAAAATTTAAAATCAACAAATTTAAATATCTAATAAATAATTAATATTTAGAAAGAATTTTTTTTAAAGAAAGAAAACCTTAGCTCTAGACTTCAAAACAATATCATAATTTTGCTTTATATGCATATATAAATTGAAGTACAGTTTTGATCGACACGGTACTCCCGATTAGCAACCCAAAACGCACATCAAAATTTCAGTTTTTATTTAGGTAGCAACCGAAATTATCATCAACTTGTACCATTTGTCCATCGAACTTGAAGGCCTTGAACATCATCGATAAATTTTGTAAGTGGTGAGTTAAATATCTCTTAAAAAGATATTGTTGCTTTCTCTTGGTTACAATATGTATGGAATAACTACAACAAATTTAAACTGTTAATTGTTGTTTAAGCCAAAACCTTTATTTTGGTTAAACTAAATAATGGTGCCCTTCTGGTACCCTTAGCCCCCATTTGGGTTAATAATCTATTTTACTCCCCTTTTTAACTTCTCTGAAATCGTTAATCGTTGTTTGCTTTATGATCGTGTTTAACATATAATCTTACGATTGTACTTTTCCGCTACGCAACTTTTACGAAGATAATTTTAATATTTATATTAATTAAAAATTTAACTTTTTTTATTTCATTTGGAAATTGCATCTACGGCAAACATTTGGTCCAGTCGAAACGGATCACAAGGAAAAAAGGACAAAAAGTAGAAATAATTTATTTTTATTTCCAGCGTCCATCTTTTGTGTTTAATTTTTTAAATTATTTTTTTTTTTTCAAGGAAACAAAGGTACGTATAGTTCAATTCAATTTGTGAGCTTTTAATTAAAAATAACCAATATCTCAATTAATTAAAACAAAGTGTAAATTAAAAAATAAATAAAATAATTTTATTTACTTTTAATAAAATATTATTATTGTTTTTTTTCTAATACTTTTCTTTCTATTGTGGTCGTTTTACAACCCGCAGCAAATTTATTTATACAGTCCATTTGTTCTACACCAATAATTTTATTAATTTAGCAATTACATTTTTTCGGGCCGGTCTGTTGATTTACGTGAACATAATTAATTTTATTCCATAAACTTGTCAAGCATAATCGGGCTTAATTGAATAACCAGGTGAGAAAAGTAACCCTTAAAAAATTAATAAGTAGAAAAAAAGAAAACATTTGTTTGTTGGTAAAGTAAATTTTTTTTTAATATTAATTTACATATTAACATACCTACAAGCATATATACAGTGTTTTTTTTATTATTGTGTTTTGATATACAAACACACAAACTTTGGTTACTTAAATTTAATATTACAGCTTACATACACACATTGTATTGTTATTGTTTTGGTTAACTGAGTATAGGCACCCTACACTCCAGCATTTGATAAAATTAGTTTTTCGATATTTTTGTTAAATTTCTTAACAATTTTTGTAGAATTATCGAAATTGAACATTTTTGATCGTGGATTTTTTCGCCTTTTCACTTTTTGAAATATTTAGGAATTTTTGGAAAAATTTGATTTCTTATTTAATAACGCAATGTCTGATAACGCTTTGGATATTTTTATTAGAGAGTCCGATGCTCTTATTAAATTCGAAGCAAAGTTTAATGAGCTTCGCGAAAATGCGCATACGGTTTTTACGCTACAAATACGCGGGAAAGAACTTAACGGTTTATGGGAAACTGTTAACACTTCCTATAAATCGTGTTTAAGCTATTTGGAGAAATCTGAAAACGCTGCATCCTCTTATGTGGACGCAGCGAAAGCGAAATATGACGCGAGTTTTAATGCGTACGTCAGTTGTTTAGCGGCGATTAACGAGAAATTAAAAAATTTCGAACCTCAAGGCAATGCTAACTCAACACCAAGTGAAAAATCTACTTCTGAACCGGTTACATCGGAAGATTTTGATTTTAGTTTTAACCTTCCGCCGTGCAATATCCCGGTTTTCGACAGTAAAGTAATTTCTTTGCCCACTTTTCGGGATCTTTTCACCGCGGTATACATTAATAACTCGCGTGTAAGTCCCATTGTTCGACTTTTTGCATTACTTGACAAAACAAGTGGCGATGCACGGGAACTTCTTTCAAAAGCGCCGCTTACTAATAAAGGGTTTGACATCGCCTGGAAAAGCCTTACCGATAAATATGAAAATGTACGTTTGTTGCTAAATCATCAGCTTATTTCGCTTTTTAATCTTCCTTTTCTGGATAAGGAAACCGATGAGGGCTTAAAATCGTTACAGCGCGGTATAAACAGTTGTGTCAGCTCTGTCTACTTAGGACATCTCCTCTTCTGGGGATTTGAGCTCAAACATGATTGTTTTTTTTTTGTGTCTTCAACGGTTGTCTGCCATTACGGTTAATCTTTGGGAACAGTCGGTTAAAGATAAAAAGGCTTTATCGCTCTGGAGTGATTTAGATCGCTTTCTGACGCAAAGGATCGACACTTTAGAGTGTTCGCGTGATCTGCGAGGTTCTCATCTTTCAAAAAGGACCGCTGAATTGAAAGTAAAATCGCATAATACAAAAGCCACTACGTCGGTAAACACTTTTTGCGTTCTATGCAAAAAACAGGTGCATTTTGTGCGTTCTTGCCCTCGGTTTAAAGGATTTTCCGTTGCTGATAGATTATCGTTAAAAAGTTTCATTGTTGTGTCAATTGTTTTTCAAGGACATATGAAGCTAAGGATTGTGGTAGTACTTATAATTGTTCTAAATGCAATAAACGTTACCATACTTTATTGCATCGCGATTCGAATGAGGGATCGGCTAGGGAGAATACTTCTTCGAATTCCGCTGCAGGTTCGGGTACAGCTCTTCGTCTTCCTAAACATACAACAGCTGATCCCAATACACAATCCTCGTCGAATGGTGCTAATCCTACATATCCTACTAGACAGGTATTTCAAACCTCGTTGAATAAGGATGTGCTTTTGGGAACGGCTATGGTGAATATCGTTCACCAGGGTATTACGTACTCAGCCTGGGCACTAATTGACCCTGCTTCGGAAACCTCATTCATATCGGAACGTTTGCAAAATCGCTTGAAACTTCCGACATACTCTACGAATTGTATCTCCGGCGTTAAACAAATTTCGTCTACTTCTGAGAAAATTTGTTCTGTTAAAATTGGTTCTTCGGTTGACCCATCCTTTTCGTTGGAATTTTTAGCGGTTGTGTTGTCAAATATTCCGGGAAGTTTACCATCTTGTTCAGTACCTACCAATGTTAGGGCAGATTTACCAAATATTCGTTTGGCGAATGCGAATTTCTTTGACCGTAGACCTGTTGATCTTTTACTTGGCGCTGAACTTTATCCCAGCATTCAAGTAAGGAAAATTCCTAAAAATGTTTTAGGTTCATTGTTGGCTCAGAATACTGTTTTCGGTTGGATTGTTACAGGTCCAATTATATAACCTCAGGTTCGTGTCTTTTTTTTTCTAAGGTGGAATTTTCGGATGAAGATTGCATAAATAGAAATCTTCTTCGATTCTGGGCACTTGAGGAAACCCCTAAGCGGAAAATCTTATCAACTTTTGATAAGATTTGTGAGGAAAATTATAGTAAAACTACAAGTCGATATTCTGATGGTCGCTACGTTGTAACGCTCTCATTAAGGTCAGAATTTCCTCAGCATTTAAGCTTAGGTGCATCTAGATCAAATGTCCTGGGGCAATACAATAGAACAGAATCCTCTCTTTTGCGAAGACCTAAAATTAAGCAAATGTACGACGACGTCGTTAATGAATATTTGCAATTGGGTCATATGGAACTTGTTTCTAGTCCAACTTATGCTACCATGTTCTCTTGTTATTTGCCTCATCATCCCGTAGTTAAACCTGAACGGAAAACTACAAAATTGCGTGTCGTTTTTAATGCTTCAAATAAAACGTCAAATGGAGTGAGTCTAAACGACTGTCTGTATGTGGGCCTCACTTTGCACTCTGATTTAGTACTTTTAATGCTTCGATGGCGTCTCTTTAAATTTGTTTTCAATTGCGGCATAACGCAAATGTATCTGCAAATAGGAGTTGATCCTGCTCATACTCCATTTCAACGGATCTTATTTCGAGATTCTCCGACGGAGAACGTTAGGGATTATGAGCTAAAGACTGTGACTTTTGGTGTGAATTGTGCTCCTTATCTGGCCATTCGCACTTTGTTGCAGTTGGCTGACGATTCTGAGTACCCTTTAGCATCGCACATTCTACAAAGGTGCATGTACGTCGACGACGTTTAAACAGGGATTCACGATGTTTCAACTGCCTTGATCGCTCGTGATCAGCTGATAGCTGCATTGGCTTCAGCAAAATTCAATCTTAAAAAAGGGACTTCTAATGATCGCTCTATTTTAGAGGGTTTCCCAGCGGAACATTTGGTTGATGCAAAACTTCTGACTCGTTGAATCAAGTAGTTCGAATCAAGTAATGCTCAATTAGATTCTTTTTATTTTAATGTGGATCCGATTGTCTACAAATCGTATCATACTAAAAGGGAAGTTTTGTCCACTATTGCCAAGTTGTTTGATCCTGTTGGTTGGCTCGGTCCCGTTGTGATTGTGGCGAAAATGATCATGCAACGAGTATGGCTCGATAACATCGATTGGGACGATTCACTTCCGCTTTCCACTGAAAATGAATGGAAAAAGTTCATAACTTCCTATGACGAAGTTAACAGTATTCGTATTCCGAGATAGGTACATTACACTCCTGATTCCTCTGTCGAGCTTCACGTTCTTTCTAATGCCTCAGAAAAGGCGTACGCGGGGGTAATATACATTCGCATTGAATCCCCCGGCGGCGAAATTCATACACACTTGTTGTCGTGTAAAACCAAGGTGGCCCCCATTAAATCAATTTCAATTCCTCGCCTTGAACTTCGCGGTGCAGTGTTAACCTCTGAACTTTTGAAGACTGTGCTTGGTGAAATTGATATTCGGCTTCAACGGATTTATTGTTGGACTGAGTCGACGATAGTTTTTTTCCTAGTTGGTCGGCATAATTGGTATTATGTCCGATCTGAGGATAACCCTGCTGATTTAGGTAGTCGCGGTATTTCTCCCTCCGAGCTAGCTGACAATTCACTTTGGTGGCATGGGCCACAGTGGCATCGTCAGAGCAAATCTGAATGGAATATCACCGATCTCTCCCACCTGGACACTGACATTGAGGGTCGTGTAGTGCAGGTTTATACTTCGTTTTTTTCGGACACAAATGGAGCCGATATTTATGCGGATATTCTGGATGATTTTTCTCGTTTTGATAGGGCGCTTCGTGTAATATCGTACAACGCTTCCTGCTCATTAATATGATCGTTGGTTGTATGTGAACAAAAATCTTTTAAGTTTTGAGTTGAAGAGGACGAAATTGCATTTGGTTCACTTTGCAGAAGAGTATCGTTGTCTTGTGAATGAGGAACCTTTGCCTACGAAAAGTTGTCTTGGTCCCTTGAATCCCTTTTTAGACAAAGATGGCGTCATGAGGTTGAATGGCCGTTTAGTTAAGTCACCTTCTCTCACTTATACCGAACAGCATCCGATAATTTTGCCTTATTCCAGCAGATTTACGCTGCTTTTAGTTGAATTTATTAACTTGGTTTCCATTCACGGTGGAAATCATTTGATGATTCGAATACTTCGCATCGAATACTGGGTTCACAGACTTAAGTCTAAAATTCGAGCCGTCATTAGCAGATGCAAACGTTGTATTCTTGACAGAAAACGTTCTTGCAGCCAACTTATGGCAGCACTCCCGCCTGAAATAACTCTTCTTGAAAGACCTTTTACTATCACTGGTGTTGATTTTGCAGGTCCATTTGATATGGGAAGTTTTACAGGTCGAGCTTGCAAAATAACTAAAGGTTATGTTTGTATATTTGTTTGCTTTTCTACGAAAGCTATACGTTTTGAAGCGGCTTCAGATTTGTCAACGGTTACATTTTTAGCCGCTTTTCAACGATTTGTTTCGCGACGTGGGTGCCCTGGCACAATGTTTTCGGATAATGGCACAAACTTTGTAGGGGCGTCGAGTGAATTAGAGAAAGATTTTCGGAATTTTTTTAGGGAAATTCAAAACATGGTGAGTTCTGCATATGTAGTTCATGGGCTCTCGTGGCGCTTTATCCCAGCTGGTGCCCCTCATATGGGCGGCCTCTGGGAGGCTGGTGTGAAGAGCTTTAAACTTCATTTCAGAAAAGAGGGACAATCGATCAAATATACATTTGAAGAGCTTTCGACCATTCTAGCTCGAATCGAGGCATGCCTTAATTCACGGCCTCTGTGTCCTATGACGGAAAACCCTCAAGAACCGGTAGCTCTAACCCCTGGTCATTTTTTGATTGGTTCTCCAATTCTTGCTCCTCCGGAGCCTGAAATCACTGATCCTCCGACAAGTTTAATTATTCGATTTCAAAAAATGAAAGCTCTTTCTCAACAATTCTGCCGTCGTTGGAAAGAAGAATATTTAATGTTATTGCACAAACGCTATAAATGGAAAAATCCTGAACGCGAACTCCAGGAAAATGATTTTGTCGTAATTCGGCACGAGCAATTACCTCCCACTTCGTGAAGACTAGGTCGGGTCGTTAAATTGTACCCCGGTGATGACGGTCATGTTCGTGTTGTGGACGTTCGAACTGCGAATGAGGTTGTAGAACGACATATCGCATAGTTGGTTATTCTGACCAACTAATTTTATGATGATGCCAAAGAAGACCAAAGTTGGGAGAACGTCCGCTCGTAGTACAACGAGAACAAAGAAAACTTCTGTCCGTCCGATCTCAAGCTCAGACAGACCCCGCTCTGACCAAAAACAGAGCTCCTCTAAATCTTTTCCTCGGTCGTCCGCTTCTCAAGTGTGTTCAAAACAATCCCCATACGTGCAGCCCTGGACTCCTGCAGTGAAATCAGCTATATTTGTGAAACCTTGGTCCAAAAACTTCGACTGGCTGTTACTACGGTGAACAATGACAAGTACTGCCACTTGACTGTCGGTTCTTCGTATGACCCCACACGGAAAATCATCTTTACTGCCAAAGTGTGGAAGATGAGGGGAATCAATACTCCGACGGAGTCCGTCCCGTTCGAGATCATTTCGAGGGGCTTTTACTTGCTGACCCAAAATTCAACCACGCCTCGCGGGTTGCTTTAGTTTTGGGACCAGAACTTACCCCTCAAATAATGAAAGGAAAAACCTTTTCGAGCCCGGGTCTTCCAATCGCCCAACTTACCATATTTGGTTGGATAATTTCGGGTCAATCACCTCTGTAGGTGTTTAAATCATCCAGCTGTAGGTGTTTAAATCATCAGGTCCACCGGACCTTTTAATAAACTCCAGCTCTGCTGGTCAGGTCCTCCTGACCTCCTAAAAAACTACAGTTTACTGGTCAGGTCTACTGGACCTCTTAATAAACATCCAGCTTTGCTGGCCAGGTCCCTTGGACCTCCTAATAAACATCCAGCTTGCTGGTTAGGTCCCTTGGACCTCCTAATAAACATCCGGCACTGCTGGTCAGGTCTCATGGACCTCCTAATAAACTATATTTAAGTGTTTTTTGAAAAAAAAAATGCAATAAATGAATTGTTTTTAAAGCTCACCTGAACTATACGTTTATTACCTAACGTTTATTTTTAAATCTATTTTTAAGATTTTGTTACAACACACTTGAATGTTGCAAGGTGGCCGGCAATGTTTAAGCCAAAAACCTTTATTTTGGTTAAACTAAATAATGGTGCCCTTAATAATCTATTTTACTCCCCATTTTAAATTCTCTGAAAGGAGTGTTTAATAGATTATAATATATGCTTGAACGTGACTTAATCGTTGTTTGCCACCTTCTTTTTGCTTTATGATCGTGTTTAACATATAATCTTATGATTGTGCTTCTCCGCTACGCAACTTTTACGATGATAATACCATTTATATACAAATATTTATATTAATAAAAATAGAGACTTATTATCTGAATTTAACTTTTTGTCCTTTTATTTCATTTGGAAATTGCATCTACGGCAAATAATTGTTGTAAGATTTTTTTAACCATTGGAGTTTTGTTAAAAACTTATATTCTCTTACTTATTCATTGATACAGTAATAATAATAATTTCATATAGTAGAGTTGGGATAGAATGAAAGTTTTAAAGTTTTTTTTTTTATTTTTTTTTATCAATATTTTTTATTGTATCTTCAATGTATATGAACTAACAATAAGTACTCATATCTTAAGTCTAAAAATATACTTAATTAAGTCCAGCCAGTGCTAGACAAACAATTTATAGTTCATGGATGTTGTTATGATTTGGGGGTCATCTGTCTGATATTCAGACAAGAGTAGCAATATCCCTCCTTCTTAGTCGAACGTAACCACGATCATTTAAGATGTTACGTGCCAGCGTGTTTGGGTGCGTTTCAAGCTTTTTTAAATACGGTGCAGCATTTTTAGCTATTTCAACTTTAACTGAAGACACGTTTAAATCTTTGTGGTTGTTCGAATTTTTAATATACCAGGTGCAACTGTAATCATTCTTAAAATCTTATTTAGGCGCCTTTGAACTTTTTCTAAGTTTGAAATGGAGGCAGTACCCCATAACTGAATGCCATAACACCATATTGGTTTAAGGATCGAATTATAAAGTAGGAACTTGTAATCTAAGCTTAGGGTTGAATTTCTGCCAATAAGCCAATTTATTTGCACTGCTTTCAACTTCATTTGTGTCAATTTTGCTTCTATGTGGCTTTTCTAGGTTAGGCGTCGATCAAGATGTATGCCAAGGTATTTAACCTCCGTGTGTTGAGGTATAGTTTGGTTATTTATTCGAATAGAAGGGCATGAGTCTCTACGTAGTGTGAATGTTATGTGAGTACATTTTTGTTCGTTTATTTTTATTCTCCATTTTTCCAACCACAATTCCAAATGAAATATATGGTCTTGTAAATATTGGAATGCTACTTAAGGGATTTCATGAATGCTTAAAAAAGCAGCGTCGTCAGCAAATGTAGAAGTGTGAACTCGGTTGCAAATTTGCATATCTGATGTATATAACAAATATAAAATGGGTCTTAATATATTACCTTGGGGAACTCCAGCTTTAATTGGTTGAGGCGAGCTTAAAAAATCTCCTTTAAGTATAAACTTTCGATCAGTTAAATAACTTTCTAGAAGCTTGTAGAAGTTTTTGGACAGGTTTTGCTTTAACTTGTAAGTTAGTCCTTTATGCCAGACTTTGTCGAACGCTTGTGACACGCCTATGAAAAGCGCAGAACAATATTTTTTTTCCTCAAAAGACTTTTTTACTACATTTACCAATCTGTGCGTTTGTTCAATTGTGCTGTGTTGTCTTCTAAATCCGAATTGGCGATTCGGAATGCATCTTTTCTTGCTCAGGATTAGGTTCAGTTTAGTAATTAATATTTTCTCGAACAGTTTTGACAAATTTGATAACAGACTTATTGGTCTATATGATTCCACCTTAGTGTAGTCTTTTCCTGGCTTAGGTATTATAGTAATCAGAGAGACTTTCAATTTTTGGGGAAAGTACTTAAGGCATAAAAGCGCATTAAAAATAAAGAGAATTATTTTAACTGCTAAATGAGGAAGATTCATTAGCATCTTGTTACTTACTTTGTAAAAACCATAGGCCTTCTTAGGGTTTAAAGTAGCAATCGCCCTTTCAACATCTCCTAATTCAAATCTAAGGGGGATTGTTGGTTCAATATCTACGGGTGGCAACTGAACTACATTGTTAGCCATATTTGGCATGAATACATTTTTTAAATGTTTAACAAATAAATTGCCTTTGTCGGTATCATTTCTTGCCCAACCACCACACGAAGTACGCAAAGGAGACTTTCGTATAATAGGTCTTTTAAGGTTTCTTGTTGCACGCCATAATGAATAGTTGGATTGTGGACTAGCGTCAAGACCTTCCAGGTATTTTTCTAGGGATGCAATTCTTCGGGATTCAAGAATATCTCTTAACCGTTTCGTGATTTCTTTAAGTTTATTTTTAAGTTGAGAAGATCTGTGTGATTTTGCCACTCTCTTCGAACTCTTTTTTTCAGTCAAGAGCATTTCGACATCTACAGAATAAATTCGATTGTATCTAGTTTGTTGCCGGGTAATTGTTGTATGTTGCACAGCTAATTTGAGGGTTGTATCAAGATTAGTAAGACCCAGCTCTAAGTCGTCTGCTGTTCTAACAGTATATTTTCAGAACAATGAGTACTGAGATATTTTCTACATTTTAGCCAACTTACGCGAATGCTTGTTGTCGCTAAAAGCCCATTCGGTGATA
Organism: Eustalomyia histrio; assembly: GCA_949748255.1. Taxonomy (NCBI): domain Eukaryota; kingdom Metazoa; phylum Arthropoda; class Insecta; order Diptera; family Anthomyiidae; genus Eustalomyia; species Eustalomyia histrio. The sequence continues at coordinate 112,615,980 of OX456525.1, forward strand.
CGATTTGTCGAGGGTTCCATTTTGAAATCAGTAGGTGAATGATCTGAAGATAGTTCTAGTAATGCTTCAACTTTAAACATTTCTCCCGGAATACCCTTTGTAACGCCAAAATCAATAACGTCAGGTATTTTCTGTTGGTCAGTAGGCCAATATGTTGGTTGCCCACTAGAGATCACATTCAGTCCCATTTTTGAAATTGCGTCAAGTAAAATAAGACCCTTCGGAGTAATTAGTCGTGACCCCCAGAACGTGTGTTTTGCGTTGTAGTCACCAGCTGCAATAAATCTGGGTCCTAGTTAGTTTAAAGAAATCTCGGTACTGACTCCGATATCGAAAATCTAGGAGGGGAATAAATTGAGGAAATAACTATTTTGTTCAAAGTCTTCAAACCAGATGTTTGTTGCTTGTATGTAATCCTTACAGAAATCACACAGTAAATAGTGCTTGAGTCGGGCCTTTATCAGTATTACCGAACCACAACAGCCATACCGCGAGGGTCTTTAGTATCATTAAATATGTAGCCATTTATTTCAAAAGAGCTATTTGTTGTTAAGTGAGTCTCCGAGATCAGCATGATATCAATTTGTTGATTTATAAGGAAGTACTTGAGTTCATTTTTATGTTGGCGTATAACGTTTGCATTCCAGAAACAAATTTTTAAACAGTTCATGGTTTGTTAAGTACGGCCTGTAATATCGTAGATTGCATTTTAACCATTTCTTGCATCATATTGCCCATAGAGCTCATAAAGTTATTTATCGACTGCACTAGTGTCTCAATGGTTGCTTCAAAACGGCTAAAGTTAATGGATGAAATTTGTTCTTTAGTTTCCGGGTACGAACATTGGTTCGGAGTAGTTGAAGATGGCGCATTATGTACTGGAATTCTATTGGTTTTTAACATATCAGCATAAGAAACTTGTTGTGGGTTTGGCTGGACTAATTGGGGGTAATGAACAGTTGGTATGTATTGCGGCTGCTTGGAAGGATTAAATAATTTTTAAGACGACTTCTTTACTATAGAATAAACAGGACAACCTCTATAGTTTGCAGTGTGATTTCCACCGCAATTGCTACATGTTTTAACTTTTCTGTCGTTCCTTGATTTGTCGCATTTAGCTGTATCGTGTAGCTCGCCACACACAACGCAAACTGGAGGTAACTTACAATAAGCCCTAGTATGGCCAAATTCTTGGCAGTTCAGACACTGGACGGGTCCTGATCGTTTATGTGGGTGAGTTTCATTCTTTTTTAGCCTGATATCTCCGGGTTCCAATTCAACTCGAAATAGTGGTTGAGGTACGCGTTCTCTATTTCTGAGATTGGCTACGCTTTTTACTTTAAACCCATTTTGTTGAAGGCCAGCTTTTATTTCTTCAGTATCAACGCATGAGTCCAAACCCTTAATAACGACCTGAAGGCCTTTGCCACTCTTCAGTTGGTAGGTATAAAAACTGTTTTTTTGGTTTTCAAATTCCGTAACTAGTTTACGAAATTCATTGTTTACCTGTATTTTTGTTTCGTTAATGTTGCCACGCTTTATGGCAATCACATAAAATGAGTTTTCACCAATAAGTGAAATCAAACTTTTTTTTAAGCTCATTTGAGTTTTGCTCTCTCAAATAAATTGGAGGCGGTTTGAACGACTTTTTATAACTGATGTTGTTCTGTACAGATGAACAGATGATGTTATGAAAATATAATAAACCTTTTAAAAAATAAACCTATTACAAAAAAAATTTAAAAGTTAAAAACTTGTTTTTTTAGAAGGGTATACCGGTCTAAATTATTAAAATTAAAATATACTTACTATCCAAAAAAATAGTTTTTCTTCTATAATTTTAACCCGTAAATATTTTTTAATGTTTTTTGTCTTAATTTAACCAAATTAAATTTCGTTTTATATTTAAATATACAAAAAATAAACAAAATTCGTTAACCCACTTGGCGCCGATTTTTTTTTTTTTTTTGGAAAAAGTGTAATTTTTTTTTTTTGTTTTATGTTGAAAAGGCATCGCTGATGAACGTTTGTTTCTGAGTTTTCTTCGAGTTTTTCACCGTTTCCCCCGGAAAATGCCGTTCTTTTAAAAGGACGGTGGCAAAATAATCTACTATTGGTTGTTTTTTATTGATTTTATTAACACAACTCATATTACTTCAAATCATAACAAAAACTTTATGCACATATGTATTATATGCATAAATAAAAAATATATATATGGATTTAAAAATTATTTTTTGGTGTTATATAACATAAAGCAATCTTTTGGATGAAATGTCACATTACACAAACAAGAAAAATTTGCTTTTTTGTGACATTCAATGCAACGAGTTTGCATTGAATGATCTCTTCCATCAAGTCGGGAGTGCGATTGAAAGGTTGTGCAATGTCTTAGTGCAGCTGTTGATGATGACTTTTTGAATGTTTCTAAAAGACCTGTTGCGATTTGCCGTCGAAAAACTAGACCATCCAGTTTGCCGCTACTATTACGGTAGATACCATTTTGCACCGACATGTCTAGACAGTGGCTTATAAGAGGAAAATACCATTTCTTTCCGCGTATACTAGTTCTATACAATTCAATGTTTTGATCGGCTCTATCAACTCCACCCATGTTGTCATTATATTTTTTGATTAAATTTGGCTGTTGCACGATTTTTTTTCTCTGCTTGTGAATATCTTTTGCCCGTTATAGTTGGAAAAACCATATTATTGTTGGAAGCTAGAGTCACTATACTGTTATCAACCCACTTTACAACAACAATCGAATTATCAGAAGATACATAGTCATAGGATTTTCTACTCTTTGTTTTTACCTCTCGTCCTTTCTGTAAAGGAAATGCCTTTCCAAGACGATTTTCTCGGACCGTTCCTTTAAATTTTCTGGCTTTCAGTTACTCTAGTAATTTGGTAGAAGTGGAAAAGTTGTCAAAATAAATATCAAATGGAATATCAGGCCATCTTGTTTGCAAGACATCCACAAACTGCTCTTAAGCCAAGATGCCTGAAACTTTCGTGAAGTCGTGTAAATTTTCCTTGGTATGGCTCGAACCATTCTATATATCCGAGTCGGTTCGTCGCCATCCATATTTTATAGCCCCATCTAATTGACTTTGCTCGGATGAATTGCTTGGTGCCGTGGTTTCCATAATATGGTACCATCGATTCATCCACGCAGTGATGTTCCTCAATTTCCGTGAATTCAATGAAGTTTCTTCCAAGTGTGTCGAAAAGTGAACGAAGTTTTGCAAACTTTTCATTTTGCTGTAAGTTTTGATTGTCACAGCAATGGATGCTTTGCATAATACAACGGAAACATCTGGTGAACTTTCCCAATACATTTCCCGCCGGGGAACAATAACGTAGCCACTCAACAGCAAAATTCCGAAGAAACAACGCATCTCATCACCATGAATATTCCCTTCGCGGTTATGATCTGTAGCGTATTTATTTGTGTACTTCACGAATAGCTCTATAGTTTCATCGTCGAAGAAGCACGAAAAAGCTTCCATTGGAGAGAGCTCAATTTTACAGCCTAAAACTTCCTTCCAATTCGGCAAAGATGGTTCTATATCTCTCTTTTCCCAAGTATACTTCTATAGTTGTGATGCCTTGATAATGCGGCTGGTTGTTTTTATTCGTATACGAAAGTCCGCTAAGCATATGTCATCGTCGCTAACAAGGTCTTCATCGGATACACTATTCACAGCAGCTTCGGAAAGCAATTGTGAACCTGGCAAGTTGTATAAATCCACATTATTTTCTTCACCACTATCTTCATCTGTACCGTCGTTATTGCAATTTTCTGGTGGCAAAATAAAAATTTCGCCTGGCTGATCTTCGCTGCTCAAATTTTCAACCTCTTGCCAAATATTGGTTCAGAGTTAACGGTTTGCGCATATATCTGTTTAACAGAAAAAGCAAATGTTAGTGGTAGGGTATTTTGCCACTGTCCTTTATAAAGAACATTAAATTTTACTAAGTAAAAAGCAAACAAAAGCAATGTTTTGATTTTCATTGCACAAAATTTAAAGATTTAAAGCAAACAACCTAAAAATAAAGTAACAAAATGTATTTTCTTCTTTGCTTTGTTTTTTTTACCGTTCGTTGTCCATCGTTGCCAAAATTATATTTTTTTCCCAAAATTTATGTTTTTCTTATCGCAAATTACAACTGACCGCACTATTGCAACTCTCACACTCAACTATTACATGTTCTGTTTGTATTCTGTAAAAAAGCAGATCAATAGATCAAGTGTTCGTAAAGAAATAGAAGAAAAATAACGGGACCTTTTAAAAGGACGGTGGCGCCAACTGGGTTAATAATATTTTGTGTAAAATCGATAAAAAAAAAAATAATTTTTTAAGTGAATTGTGTTGTTGTTTACAAGTTTGTTAATTTGTTCCCTAACACTCAATATAAAATAGACAATCATCAACAAGCAATGACCATAAGGCAGAAGAAGAGCATGGATATTGACAAGGTTGGGTAGCGTCAACCGAAAATACTAAGTATTCTATCCTGCTGGCTCTGTGGAATTTCTCAATTTTTATTCTCTATAACTTACTAATAAAAATTTTCATGTTTCTTTACAATAAAATAATTAATAAAAAGAATATAATATGATCCTAAATCCTACTATACTATTCACTTACAAATGAAAACAGATCAACAATTCATAAAATTCCATTAAAACTAATTTTTTTAAGATTTTATACCTTTTTTCCATATCTAAACTCGTATATCTTATTGGGGCCAGTTTTAATTAAGTTTATGAAATTCGATTTTTTTAACCGATGTGCACTAAAGTAAAAATATTTCTTAAATACGTTAAAAATTTATCACTTTAGATTATTTTTTGTTGTGGATTTAATATGTTCTTAAAATTAAAATATACTTAAACATTTAACATGTACTTTTTCACACATAGTTTAAAATTTATAACCCTAAATGGGATGAATAAAAGTGAAGTTTTGTAATATGGGTTGCTAAAATTGTTTGTTTCCTCTTAAAGTGATAATGGATTAGGTATATCAGATGTGGGTTCCTAAGAAACCTGTATTGCCACAAGGAAAAAGGTTATGGGTTGGTCTTGAAGCATTTGGCTTCTATAACATCGGGAAGACCATTTTTTAAAGGTTTTGCTCAAATATTATTTTTTTTATTTAACTTATTTATGACCATAATAGGGCAATTTTTTTTCGTATGGTCAATCTAGTCCCGCAAGTAATTAAAGATTTTTTGTTTTTTTTTAGTTCAATTGTAAAAAAATAAATATCTGTGATGAGGACAATGAATCACGTGCAGTGGAGGACCGAACACCCCCCCTGCCCGATTGCAAGCTTTTCAAATGGCTCCGCAGTCCCCCACTACCCTCAATTTAATGGGAATTGTTTTTTGATAAAATTTCCTTTACATATCCCATCTTCTTCATTGGATGTTATGGTGGGCTATCCTTAAGGTTCATTACAAAAAGGAGTAGAGAAAGATTTCGGCAGAAGAAACTACGCAATTTGATAATTCAATGCAAAATAGGCTCAAAGAGGTTCTCAAAAGTCGTGGCTAACCAACCCTGTAATGAGCGTAGACTTTTGGAGTTAAACATTATTTTATTTTTACCGTTTTTACAACAACAATTAATAACTATAAACAAAGCAGGCCTGGGCCATCTCAATTACATTTTGCAATTCTTAACTTGTGGGATTAAACTTTTCTTTGGAAAATTTCAGAACTTTTTATACCTGTCATGGGGAATAATGAATATTTTTGTGTTCTTAAATATCATACAATTATAATAGATTGTTTTGTCATTCCAATTGGTTTTCTTTGTAAGACAAATAGATTTTTTGAAAGTCCAATTGGATTTTAGCAAATTTCATGGAAATTTGCTCAAATTTGTGCAGAAAGGGAAAAATTTGCTTTGAAATCGGGGAAATTCGCTCAGTTTACTCTTAGTTGTAACTTTGTAATCTGTAAGTTTTTCAAATATTTCTCAAAGAAATTTTAAAACCGTTTGTCAATTTGTATTCAGTTTAGAATTTAGTTAGCTACCTTGCACAGGTCCTTAATGGAATTATTTAAATTGTATATTTTCTTTTAAAACAATAAAATTCGTGATTCCAATTGTATTACTTTTTTCTATACGACGCGTGCCACACTCATTCTATGGTTGACCTTTGATTTTTGGTTTGTTTTTGCCGAATTTTTAATACACTAGGTGTCATAAGTGTACGCTCCAAGCGCATTACGATCTATTAGTCCAAAAATGTCAATAATTTAATACAAAAAAAAACTTAATGTTAGATTTTAACGGTTGCGTATAGTACTGTCGACGTCGACGATGCACATTTTTTATACATGAATATTCTAGCAAATATAACGGTACCTTTTCTTAAAAAACATGTAATTAGGTAAAACCAAAAGTGTACGCTCATAACTTTAAATCTTTCTATATGTAATTATTGTGAGCTTATTAGTCATTATACTTCGTAAAAACATACATCGTTATTATCTTATTGTTTTACCCAAGTTTTTAAAAATGGCTAAAAGAAGAGAAATAAGTGGAGATGAAAGAAAAATAATCATAAAACTTTGAAAAGATGGTCAAAATCATCGTCAAATCAGTAAAACTGTTAGAAGAGCATGGACATAAGTGCGAACGGTAATTCAAATCTTTGAAAAAACGGGAATAATAACTTCCAAGCGAAGATCTGGAGTCTCGAAGTGTAGTGTCTCTTATAAAGAAAAATTAAAAAATTTCTGCACTCTAAATAACGGCAGATATCAAACAAAAGTTGTAGAAGTAAATTATTTTATCCACAGCTAGAAGAATTTTAAGAAAAGCCGGTTATCATGGTCGTGTATCCCGAAAAAAACCTTTCATATCGTTGGTCAACCGAATGAAATATATTGAATTTGCAAATAAATATGTAGATAATCCTCCAGAATTTTGGAAAAAAGTATTTTTTTTTTCATTACGAAAGCAAATTTTGCATACGAGGGCGGATCAATAAGTCAGTGACAATGCAATACTGCTGCCATCAAGTACCACCTGTTTTGAGCAAGTTCCGTCATTTACTTTGCGTTTAACAGCTGTTCAAAACATACAACCTCGTAGATTTTTTAAAAAATGGAAAAAAGTGAATTTCGAGTGCTCACTAAACATTATTTTCTTTTCAAAAAAACCGTCAATCAAACCAAGGTCTTGATAAATACTATGGGGACTCTGCACCACCGATTTCAATGATAAAAAGTGGTTTACTGACTTTCGTTGTGGTCGCAGAAGGACAAATGGCGCTGAACGTTCTGGACGGCCAATTAAGGTCAATTCACCAAAAAATTTTGAAAAAGTCCACGATATGGTGTTAGCCGATCGAAGAGTAAAAATTCGTGAGATTGTTGATGCCATAGGCATTTCATATGGCAGTGTGGTTTCGATTTTAAATGATCAGTTGGATTTAAGAAAGCTGTCTGTAAGATGGGTGCCGCGTTTGCTATCAATTGACCATATGCACGGGTGCACACGTGTCTAGTCTCAATGGCAAAATTTCAATAATTGAGTTACGAATTGGTACCTCATCCGCCATATTCTCCGGAATTAGCCCCCAGTGACTATTTCCTATTTCCAAACCTAAGGAATGGCTCGGTGTAAAGAGATTTAGCTCCAACGATGAAATTATTGATCAAACAAATGCCTATTTTATGGACCTCCTATTTTTTTGGAAGGGATACAAAAATTGGAGAAACGTTGGACTTAGTGTATTGAGCTTATATTTTTTTTATTTCATTTAAAAAGTCACGGACTTATTGACCCGCCCTCGTATAAGGGATCAAGGGAAGATAAATTGTGTGGAGGAACTCTCGAACCACTCTTAATAAAGAAAACTTGCTGCCAACGTTCAAGCATGGTGGAGGTGGAGTGATGATGGGGCAGCAGCAGGAGTAGGCAATTTTGAATTTATCGATATTCAGCAATGGGATATTTGCTTATTTAGATATTTTGAAAATAAATCTAAAGCAAAGTGCTGAAAATTGGGGTTGTCCAGTGAGCATTACTTTCAACAGGACTGCTGCCTACACCCCCAGAGTCACCAGATATAAATTCCAATCAGCAATTATGGGCATTACTGGAAAGAAATATCCGCCAGCGCAACATTACAAACAAGTTAATGCTAAAGGACGTAATATAAAAGAAGTGGAAAAAGATTTCGGCTAAAGAGACTATGCACTTTGTTAATTCAATGCAAAATAGGCTCAAAGAGGTTCTCCCTGTAATGAGCGTAGACTTTTGGAGTTAAACCTTTTGAAGTGTTATTAAATTTTTGACGTTTTTACAAGAATAATTAATAACTATGAACAAAGCAGATCTGGGCCCTCTCAATTACATTTTGCAATTCTTCATTTGTGGGATTAAATTTCAAAACTTTTAAAAACCTGACATGGGGAATAAATAAATATGTTTGTGTTCTTAAATATCATACACTTAAATGCAATTTCTTTCATTACATGTAATGGATGTAATTGAGTAATTGCCATGTAATTGACTGTAATTAAGCAACAGAAATACTTCTTATTCCCCATGTCTGGTATTAAAAAGTTTTTAAATTTTCTGATAGAATTGTTAATATTGTTATAAGAAATGCCTGCAACTAGAAATTTCTTCACGAGAATTTTGACAGCTGGAAAGATCTAGTGTTGTAATAACTGGAAATAACTAGAGTACCTGACTACTCGTATTAATACGGGTACTTGGTGATGCTGCAGTTCACTTTTTAAATAAAACGCAAAATGTCACTAACTAAAGTGTGGCTTAGGTTTAGTCTATTTACATCGTGTGTATAAAGTGTACTATTAAAGTGGTTTTCTGTAATTATTAGTGCCTGTTATAAAAAGAGCAACAAATAATTTCAAACAGTGTTTATTATTTGCAATATAGAAAGAACTCGATTTATTTAAAAGGTAAATAAATCAACGCTTTTATAAAGGGCAAAATCGTAACAATTGGTCTCAGAAGTGGGATTGCAAAATAATAAGCAGTCATGAAATTGTAGGAGCTTAAAGGGGAACAACTCAAGAAGAAGTTGAGCAAGTTGGAGCTACCGACAGCAGGTAATAAGACTGAATTGCAAAAGAGGCTGATAGAGGAATACGAGCGGCGTAACATTGACATTTCGGCATACGAATTTGATGAAAAATCAGCAATGGAGGTTAGTAACCGTAAAACAGAAGGTAACATGGAGTTAAGCAGAATATTGGCTGTTATGATGGAAAAGCTAGAAACTTCTAGAGCAGACAACGAAAAACTATTTACTAAAGTGGAAATGAAACTGCTAGAAACTTCTAAAGTAGACAACGAGAAACTGTTAACTAAGATGGAGACGAACTAGAAATTGCTGACTAGAAATTGCTAGGTTTCAAGAAAATTCTAGAGAAACAGTTGCCGCCAGAAATATGTGGAATAACGAAGAAGAGGCTATAGAGTTGATTCTGGCCTTAAAAGGAAACGCTGCAGGAATTCTAAAAAGGGTGCCAGTCACATGCAGAAATAAGTTTGATGACATTATGGTGGCACTGCAACGAAAGTACACAAGAACGAAATATACCGAATGGAACTTAGAGGTAGACTGCAGAAAGCAAACGAGTCGTTACAAGATTTTGCGACAGAGATTGAGCGGTTGGTGCAGCTGACTTATCCAGGCGAAAATCATCCATTCTTGGATCAATTCACAATTTGCATTTGTGAATGGAATTCATGATTCTGATGTGAGACATGCGGTGTGTGCTACGCAAAAATCGACTTTTGCTGAAACTGTCTCATATGCGCTGGCCTAGGAGACTGCAAAGGTGATTTATAAGCCGCAAATATTTAAGGTGCGTAACCTCGAAGTAACTGCTGAAAAGGATATAAGCACCAAGTTAACAGAGTTAATAGAGGCAGTTATGAAGACATTAGGTGAAAAGCGAAGCAAGCCGAAGGACAAATGCTACAACTGCGGTGAAGTCGAACACTTTCAGCGAAACTAATCAACACAGGAGTCACCTTTAAACTAAAAAGAGCTAGCACTACGGGACACGAGCTAGCTCCCACATCCGATGGCCCCACAATCTCCGTATCAGTAATACAGCAGGAGAAAAGCAATCTTACTGCTTATGGGTACATCAACGGGCGAAAGGACACATAACGATAGACACAGGAGCATCACAGTCAATCATCAGGCCCGATTTAGTGAAAGAGGCAGTTGAACCACTATACGGGGTAAGTCTGCGCACTGCTACTGGGGAGCCTGCCTCTGTCTATGGTAAAACAAATGTAAAACTAACGATTGCCAACATAAGCGTCAATCATGAATTTATTGTTGTTGATATTGTGGACGAAGTATCCATTGGTGCAGATTTCATGATTAGTCACGGCATTAATCTGCATATGGGGCAAAAAGTTATGATTTGGCGCAATGTTGAAATACCCCTTGATGTTGGATATGAGCGCGAGGATCAGGTAAGAAAGCTAGTAACCAACAGAAATAAAAAGTAACCTGATAACAGCGAAAGCCCTCGTGAAAACCAGCAAAGACAAAAGAGTTCCTGTAGAGTACTGAACCTATCAAATTGTGAAAAAGTTGTCCGAGCGAACTCTGAAATAGCCAAATGTCCTGTGCCAGAAGCAGTTGCGAAAAGGACTTGGAACCTTCCAATCCGTCCGTTGAAGATCCACAGAAAAGATCCATGAAAAACCCAAAGTCAAGAAAGAACGGCGATGGTAAAACACCGAATAAATACTGGTGATGCGAGGCCAATAAAGCAGGCGCCCAGAAGTATTCCTCTAGCAAAACGAAATGAAGAAAAGGAGTTAGTCCACGAAATGGAGCGTAGTGGAGTAATCGAACCATCTTCCAGCCCATGAAGCTCGTCTATAGTTTTAGTTAATAAAAAAGATGGCAGCGCCCGATTATGTGTTGATTACAGAAAAGTAAACGACATCACCAAAAAGGACAGCTATCCACTACCGAGAATTGATGACACTCTAGACACGCTAGCAGGAACCAAATGGTTCTCCACATTCGACTTGCAGTGGTTATTAGCAAGTAGAAATTTGTGACCAAGACAAGAAGAAAACTGCCTTAAGCACAGGTGACGGATTATGGCAGTTTAATATGATGCCCTTTGGACTCTCCAATGCTCCAGCAACATTCGAGCGTTTAATGAAAAATGTGCTGAAAGGACTTCACTGGAAAACTTGCCTAGTGAACCTTGACGTCATAACTGTCATGGTAAAAACTTTCGATGAACACATGAAGAACTTAGCTGAAGTCTTAAGGAAATGTACACTGTTCGAGAGGGAAGTCAAGTATTTGGGGCACCGCGTAACTGCAGAGGGTATATCAACTGATGAAGATATGATTCCGGCTGTAAAAGATTGGCCTCGCCCGAAAAATTTACATACTACCGACGATTTGTTCCAAATTTTGAGCTGACTAAGAAGGCGCTACCATTTCATTGGGGTGAAGCCTAAGAACAAGTATTCCTAAGGCTCAAGGAGTTATGTACGGCACCGATTTTTAGATATCCTGTGGCTGGAGAAAAATTTGTGCTGGATAGCGATGCAAGCGGATACGGAATAGGAGGTGTGCTTTCGCAGGTGATCAATGGAACCGAAAAAGTTATAGGATATTACAGTCGGGTACTTTCGAAGCCTGAAAGGAACTACTGCGTAACGCGGCGGGAACTGTTACCGCTGTCAACAAAGGGTTAAACAAAACAACACTTGATGATATGCCCTGTATAATTTTACCCGCTTTATACTCTCTTTAAATTTAAATTATTTTAAAGTATACTTTGCCTTTACATTTATCTCCTAGGCACGTAGACAGCGCAGTAAAAACATTAAATTTTAAAGCTCTCGCGAAAAGTAATTGTAACATAATTAAAAAATAAAAATAAATAATTAATAATATATTATTACTTAAAATCGAGTTCAAGATCCTTTTATAAAAAATAATAATAATTATTATTTATTATTTCTTTTTCTCCAATATTTCGTCACCACATTGGGTGACTTCTTCAGGGAAATTATATAATTTTTTTTTTTTTTTTATATATATAAGTTTTTATTGTTGGAAAAAAATTATATAATTTCTCTGAAGAAGTCACCCAATGTGGTGACGAAATATTGGAGGAAAAGAAATAATAAATAATAATTATTATTATTTTTTATAAAAGGATATTGAACTCGATTTTAAGTAATAATATATTATAATATTGAAGATCGAATAAAGGAGGATAAATATATATAAATAATTAATGTTATTAAAATTAAAAATCGTGTGCTCTTAAAAAGTGTTTTATTTTCACGTTGCAAAAGCAACAATTCTTTAAAATTTAATATAATTAACTTGAAATAATTTGAAAAAGATTATTTTTTGTGAAAATTACTTTAATGTCGGACCATAATACAACAAACATAATTGCATGAAATGCAACGAATTGGACGACGAACAAATTGTAACGTGCGACAAATGTGATAAATGGTTTCACTATGGTTGCGTGGGCGTAGAAAGCATGTAGCAGATTATAACTGGAACTCCGAATTATGCGACAACAGGTCATCAGCCGCTGCTAACCCAGACCAAGGAAATGGCTTTGAGACTCAACCGAGTTCATCATTGTCACCATTAGTACACCACCAGTCCTAGTTACCGCCGTAAGTACAAATTTTCAAAGCTTGACATCACAAGTGCTAATGGCGTCAGCAAATACTGGGCCTTTAGTAGCACCTGCCGCAGGTGTTCCGCTACCAATTTGGACATCAGTACCGACATCTATGGTAACGCATCCTCAGGTATGTACAGTGCCACACCGATATATGGTAACGGTTACAACGGGAATGCCAATGTCTCATCCAACAACAAATTCACTGTTTTATGATACAACAACTCCATCGTATGTGTATGCAGAACCACCAACAACAACAATGCCTTATAATTATCGACAGCTGCCAATGCAAATGAATACAAAGAACCAAAATTCTACAACAGGTGGTAAAAGTAATTTCGATTGTTTGGAAAGGCAAAAAATGTTACAGCTGGAACGGTTAGAGGAGGAAAAAAAATTCAACAAGAATTTTTGGAACGCAAATATAAAATTTTGGCACAAAAGGACTACCAACCGTCTACAGGACAAACCAGTTCCGCCTACAGCTTAACAGTTAGCCGCTAGGCGTTCCATACTAAGGGAGCTACCACCATTCAACGGAGATCCCGACGACTGGCCTATTCTTATTAACAGCTTTTATAATAGCACATCACTTGCCGGATACTCAGACGCAGAAAATCTGATGCGTCTGCAAAGCTGCCTGAAAGGGAAAGCTAGGGAGCTAGTTAAAAGTAAATTACTTCTACCTGCGCTTGTACCAGATATTATTAAATCGCTTCGTTTGTGTTTCGGCCGACCAGAGCATATTATAGAAGGCGTTATAAATAAAGCGAAAAATATGCCACCCCCCGTGACAAGCTTGAAGCACTCATTGAATTCGGGCTCAACGTACAAAATATTTGTGCAACTATAAAGTCGTGTGCCCTGGAGTCACGTCAAAACCAGCCCATGTTGGTAAAGGAGCTTTTAGATAAAATGCCAAATCCACACAAGCTAAATAGGGCGATGCAGCCCCCGGTTAAAAGCATTCCCATATTGAAAGCTTTAAGTGTGTGGCTATATAATTTAGCGGAAGCAGCTAGTATAGTGGTAACACCAACTTTTGGTAAAGGTGCTTTAGTAAATACCCATACACAAGCTAACAACAATGTTGGTAAAACGTGCGTCGTACATCAGTGTAACAAATTCAAAAATCTACAACTGAACAGAAAATGGGATATTGTGAAATCCAATAGTTTGTGCCGCCAGTGCCTCAATCATCATAAGAGGAAATTTCATCTAGACAAGGAAAACGGAATATCTGGTTGAAAGTACAAGCACCACCCCCTGCTTCATAAGGCCATTAGTGCTGCCAGTCAGCCAACATCACAAACTGTAAGTAGAAATAAAATAGAAAATACGTAGCGGAGTGCACAAATTAATTCACACAATAACATTGATAAAGAAAAGCAATTTTTTCGCATTTTGCCAATTCGCTTGCATTCAAAAAACAGTATTATTAATACATTTGCTTTTCTAGACGAAGGGTCACCTGTCACCCTAGTAGAGCGTAGCATTTTTCACAGTTTGAATTTGAACTGCGTATCTGACCCCTTATGCCTAAAAGGGACAGGTGGGACAACCCGTGAAGAAAGTGAATCCCTCAGAACATCATTGAAAGTATCCAGCGTCCACAATGACACAAATTTTTTACTTTCAGACGTGCATACCGTCGAATATTTGGACTTACTTAAAAAATACCCGTATTTAAACGACTTGCCTATACAATCTTATCATAAAGCGAAACCTATGATTTTAATTGGTGCTAATAATTGGAAATTAGCTGTTCCTACAAAAATTCGTGAAGGAAATTGGCAACAGCCTATAGATGGATGGACCTTACAGGGTGGCAACGCTAATTTCTGAGCCGAGCACAGACTCAACATCCACACATGTATTTGCCAAAAAAAAAAATTACGATAATCACGAGCTTGTAAAAAATTATTCCAACATTGAATCACCAAATTCATCCGCCTTACTTTCAACAGCTGACAGCAATGCGATGAAAACGCCAAACGCAACGTGCAAAAAAGTAGACGGACGCTATGAGGTCGGCTTGTTGTGAAAAAATAGTGACGTACAACTGCCTGAGAGCTATACTAATGATTATCGACGGCTTATGTGCCTAAATAAAAAATCGTTAAAGACGAATTGTTACGACAGAGCATGCAAGCTCAAATAAATAATCTGTTTGAAAAAGGGTACGCCAAGAAGTTAAGTTCGTCAGAATTGGCGATTGCTAATAAGAAAGTTTGGTATCTACCAATTTTCATAACATTAAATCCCAATAAACCCATCAAGGTACGATTATTGTGGGATGCCGCAGCTAAGTCAAATGGACCATCACTAAACGATTTTATGACTAGTGGCTCAGACTTGTTAAAACCTCTAATTGACTTTCTTTTAGCCTTTTGAATAGGCAAATTTGCCATTTGCGGCGATATTGCGGAAATGTTCCACAGAATCAACGTACGAGAAATCGATATGCAAGCTCAACGGTTCTTATGGTGGGACAAAAATGATAATTTACATCAGCTAAGCACATTCGTAATGCGATTAAGGCTCGCTGTAAGCTGTGCTCCATGCATACCGCACTATGTGCGCGACACTAATGCTTAACATTTTAAAACGCAATTCCCACGTGCTGTAAACTCTATCCAGAACCATCACTATGCCGATGACCTTATCGATAGCGAAGACACTGAGCCGAAATGTTATCGATGAGGATATTGTGCCAACTAAAAGAGAATGTCCCAAGTTCTCATGTCAATATTCGACCCATTAGGGTTCTTGTCGTGTCTTAACAATCATGAGGACGAAATTTTGATGCCAGCAGAGCATCATGTTACATTCCTTATCATACGTTCATTCCATTAAGATTCTCATCACCACTTCCACGAAGCAGTGATCAACAGAATAAAAATTTTATATACACCGTCTGTACATGACAAAAGTTACGAAATTCTTGCCAAATATGTAAAAGTTTTTCTGCTGCACCACAGGTCCCTCAAATGGCTCAGCTACCGGCAGCCCGCCTAGGCGCTTTCCAAAGCCCTTTTACATTATAAGTAACCGTTGGAAGAAGAAGAGAAAAACGATGGGAAGTAGTTTTTCATTTAGTAGCTCATCATTTAGATACCAGTCCCTGTATTTTGTGTCTTCGAAACTTCATTGCCAGAAGTGGCACGCCTCGGGAGATTTATCTTTTTCAAATATACATATAAAATTTGATAAAACAAAAAGGTATTTACACCCACCAGGTGCGCCCCACATGGGCGGTGCATGGGGGCTACTAATAAGATCCGTAAAAAATATCCTAAACAGCCTGTACCCTGCACTGAATTTCAACGACGAAAACTTTAAAAGTGCTCTTTGCGAAATCGAATCGATTATTAATTCTTGACCGCTCACCTTTGTCTCGATTGAACATGAAGATGATGACGTAATTACTCCAAACCATCTACTGATTGGCTCTTGCGATGGCTACAAACCGTTCCTCGACGATAGCGGAAATTTACGCTAACGATGGCAACAAACACAAGCATTTGCCGACCATTTCTGGCGGCGATAGGTAAAGGAATATATACCAATAATATCACGTAGAAGCAAATGGTTTGCTAAAGTACCTCCTGTAAAAATCGGGGCAATCGTTATCATCGCTGATGAAAATCTTCCAAAAAGATGCTGGCCTAAAGGTAAAATCATTGACACATTGGTAGCTGCAGATGGTCGATTGCGAAGGGTGACGGTTAAGATACAGTTCGGCGTATTAACTAACTAAGGAGGCCGGTTACGAAGATAGTTGTTATGAACGTCGGTGAAGATCATGAGCAAGCTCGTATCCTGGACTCGCTTACGGGCGGGGGAATGTTACCGCCGTCAACAAAGGGTTAAACAAAACAACACTTGATGTTATACCCTGTTTAATTTTACCCGCTATATACTCTCTTTAAATATAAATTATTTTAAAGTATACCGTTTTTATTTACTTTGCCTTTACATTTATCTCAACTAACGGTCCCTGTTAATTTATCACGTAGGCCAAAGATGTTTAATATGTTTTGTATTTAAAATATATACATACATACGTACTTACATTTGTACTTATAATTTTGCGTCTATATGTAAAATGCAATTTGAAATTAGTTGAGTTTGGTTTACGAAAGCGCGGTAAAAACACATTAAATTTTAAAGCTCTCGCGAAAAATTAGTTGTAACATAATTAAAGAATAAATATAAATAATGAATGTTATTAAAATTAAAAATCAAGTGATCTTAAAGAGTGTTTTATTTTCACGTTGCAAAAGCAACAGGAACTCTTGGCGGCGGTAAAATGTGTAAAGCACTACCACAAGTATCTGTACGGTCTGGTGGCTGCTACAATTTAAATAATCAAAAGGGCAGCTGGCTCATTGGATTGAACGACTTTAAAGCTATTATTTCAGCATCAATCACAGAAAAGACATAAAGCATTGCAATGCGAACGCCCCTGTAACTTAGGCTGCAAGCATTGTTCAAGGGCTGAAGGAAAATAGTGCATAGTCGATATAAGATTAACGCATACTGAGTCAATTAGAATGACCCTATACTGCCGAAAATTATGTCAGCCAAAGCAGAGGACCGGGGGCCTACCCGTGAACAAATATCAGGTGAAAGTCTGCTAATGAAGGCGTATTGGGCCCAGTGGAACAGTCTACGGGTAATTAATCGCTGCTTATACCGCATATGGGAAAGTGCGGACGGCAAAACTGAAACAGCTAATTGTGGTGCCGTCAAGCAAAATAGACAAAGTATTAAAAGAGTTCCATGACGGTCCCAGTGGTGGTCATCTCGGTGTCACGAAAACCCTAGAGAAGATAAAACAACGATTCTACTGGGTCGGTTGCCAGCAAGCTGTAAGCGATTGGATAGCAAATTACGCGCAATGCATCGCAGCTAAAGTACCAGTAAGGAGAAGTCTTGGACAACTTCAACAATACAACACGGGTGCCCCATTTGAGCGGATAGCAATGGATGTAGCAGGCCCTTTTCCTGTTAGTAATTCCGGAAACCGTTACGTTCTTGTGGTGATAGACTATTTCAGTAAATGGCCTGAGTACGCTTTACCGAACCAGAAAGCCAGAACGGTAATAAGCGCATTTGTGAACAACTGGGTATGCCGCTACGGTGTTCCATCAGAATTACACTCTGACCAGGAAAGGAATTTAAAATCTGGTATCTTCAGGGAAATGTGTGAGTTGTATGGAATAAGAAAAACAAGAACCATCCACAATCTTATGGTATGGTCGAAAGATTAAAATTATTTTTTGAACGGAACTTGAATTGCCTGGCGATTTAGAATTTGGAGTTAAGCCCGCCGCTATAGATAAAGACAACGACAATAAGACCTTAACGAACAATAAGATTTTAACGAGCTTCATGAGTTCGCAATCGAATTCAAATTGTCAGCGATAAGATGAAGGCGAGATACGATAAAAAAGGACTATCTCCCAAATAACAAACGCATTAAGACGGCCCTTATAGAGTAATTAAAAGTTTGAATGATGTGGTATACAGAATACAGAAAGATCAGAGCCCAAGGCCACCTCGGCGGCACACCTTCATCCGATGGTCAAAATTTTCGATGACGCTGAGGCATAACCCCAAAGAAAGAAGTCCAACGGTGTCAAATCACATGATCTTGGCGGCTAATTAACAACGCCACCACGTGAGTTAAACCGGCCATTGAATTTGTCGCGCAAAAGAGCCATTGTTTCGTTAGCTGTGTGGAAAGTGGCACCGTCCTTTTGAATCAAATATGGTCCAGGGTCATATCCTCAATTCCTGGCCACAATAAGTTCGTTATCATCTCGCGATAGCGAACACCATTCACGGTAAATGCTTGGCCGACCTCATGACACACTATCGCGAACAACAGGTGCACAGGTGTATTTACAGACCCGGTTTTCTGAAATTTGCCCACAATTCTCCCGATTGTGGACACATTTGGTCGATTATACTGACCAAAAAAATCACGAAGTGCACGAAATGCATTTTGATTTCAAGGCCCATTTTCCTAAGCCTGAATAACTTTAACGCGTTGCTCGATTGTGTATCTTTCCATGATTTAAATTGAGTTAGTCTGAAATTGAGAAATGTCAAATGAAATGCAGAAAAACACTTGACGTTTAGGTGTGGTTCTCATTCAACATCGGCCCTTAAAATTTAACCACCCTTTAGAATACCAGACTACTCATATAAATACGGCTACTTGGTGATGCAGCAGTTCAGTTTTAAAATGAAACGCTAACAAGAAATAAAGTTTGGCTAACGTTTAGTCTATTTACATCGTGTGTATAAAGTGTACTATTAAAGTGTTTTTCTGTAATTATTAGTGCCTGTTATAAATAAATAAAGCTATAAATAATTTCAAACAGTGTTTATTATTTGCAATATATAAAGAACTCGATTTATTTAAAAAGTAAATAAATCAACGATTTTATGAAGGGTAAAATCGTAATAATAAAGGGTGTCCCAAGAAGAACGCAATTTTTAAATCTGGCAACATTCGAAGTGTCATTGTTTGACATTTGAACAATTGCTAGTAGAAGGTACGAGGTTAGTAAAAATGGAGCGCTACACGAATGAACAACGCATTCTCATTGTGAAATTGTCTTACCAAAATGGTGAAAGTTTTGCGGCTACAGTTCGCAAATTGCGATCAATTTGGGGTCACAATAATGCTCAAAAAGAGTCAACTGTAAAGAGATTAATGGATAAATTTGCCGAAACTGGGTCTGTTAGTGGTGTAAAGACAACAACGCGCCATCGACCAGGTCGATCGACCGCCACATGTCATACAGCCAGAGAAACAATTCATTTGCTGCATCAGTCATTTAAAAATTGCGTTCTTCTTAGGACACCCTTTATGAACAAGTGATGAATTCACAATGTAATTGAGATCGCCCAGGTATAAAACAAAGTGATCTCTTATTTTAACACATATGTTATGAGGTACAAACATTAATTTATATGGAAATCTCTTCCGATTTTCTTTATCCCATACCTATTTCACCCTTGGCTCCATACTTGGTGCACTTATTTACATAAATATGATACAGAAATAGGTACATCCATAAGATACAAAATTAAACAAAATTTCTATATATGTATAGTGGCTAGGAGTTTTGGTGTAGTGGCTAAGCCATTGGCACGATGAGAGTCCTTTTAAACATCCTGTATATTTCTAAAGTCCTTGTGTAATCTACCACCTCCAGTTAATTTTAATTTTTTTTATTATTTAAAAGGCATATAAGGCCTATATTTTACAAGCGAACAAATGGATGAAGGGGCTAATTTTTGGTGGCCAAACTACTAAATGGTTAAAAATCACAACAAAAAAATAAAAATTGCTTCGCAAAGATTTTTAGTTTTTGAGTCAAGTGAACTTTATTTTATTTATGTCGATTATTTCATCTGGGTAGAATTATTTTTTTTCCCAAAATTTTAACATAAACATGGCAAGCACCATTTGCTATTTCGAACTCTTCATCAGAACGATGATATTAACATTGCACTTTACAAAGTTTTCCTGAAGCCTTATGAATTAAATCCGATTCACATTTTATACAAATTTCATTAATATTACGTCGTTTACTCCTCTTGGAACAAACATCATATACCACTTCAGGCCCTCGCCACTAGGTTTTCGACTTGTCTCAGCATACTTTTTATAAATAATTGCTACTAGTATTAATGATATTGCAGTTTTGCTACTTTTTTTCCTGTACTAATTAAACCTTAGATTTTTGATTTTATTTTATAGCGTTAATTTTTTTTTTTTTTAATTTTTTCAACATATTGAATAGTTATATGTAGTTACCCAGCAAAATAAGAGCTGGGGAAGAAGTAGTTAAACACTACATCTACTGAACCCGAAGTTGTGAAAATTTCGGTGAATCATTAATAATTTTAACATTGGCGTGTCATTGGGAGTAAGTAGTTTGTTTCGGTGCTATGAAAAATAGATGATCAGATGGATTTTTGCAGGGGTTCGAAAGTTGGTAAATACAGGGACTACAAAATAAAAATAGGGAGTGGCTTTGTTGTGAAAACTTAGGTGAATTATTAATGATTTTTACATTTTTTAAAGCTACTCAGTGCTATAAAAATTCAATGATCAGATGGATTTTTTTATTAGTTTACAGAAGTTGTTAAACATAAGGACTTGTCACTTTATATAAATAAGTGTTAAGATGCTATGAAAGTTCAATGTTTGGATGCTCTTTTCCATTGGTATTTAAGGTGTTATAAAAAGTTGTTTTATCTTATTTATTTATTGGTATGTACTTTGAAAAAATTTACCTGTTTTAATTTTTTTTTTTTTGGAAAAGTGATACTTTTTAAGATATTATTAATTTTTTTAAAAAAATGGTTTCTATTTAGAAAATTTTATTTTCCAAAGGGCAAATTAAATTTTGTTTCGGTGAGACCACAAATAAGGCATTGAATGACTGCAGGAATAAACCATTTATGGACCAACTAAATAATTTTTTTTTACTATAATTATAAATTGTTATAAATAAATATCAAAATTAAAAATTTTATATGGTTTTCAATGGAATTGTTACAAAAAATTTTATTCTTATGACTTCATAAGTATGAGTTAATATCAACATTTTGGAAGTTGTTTAAAATGACTTCTTACAAATAAAAAAATTTGCACTATTTACTTCTTTGGATGTTCAGAAAAAGAGATTCGTAAACAATAACATCCATTTCATTTTGCTGGGAATAAAATTAAAACTTCACTATTAAATATAACTTGGTACGGTAAAAGAAATTTTTGGAAGAACATGTTGCCTTTAATATTAGCTAATTGCTGATTTGGACATACAGTAATAAAAGCGGAATGTAAAAAAACACAAAAATACTAAGTAAATTTCATCTAAACTCAAAAATAAAAAAAATCAACTGTATGTTAGCATAAATAGCTTTCTCCTTCGATTTGTGAGTTAAATAGAGATATTTACAATTAGCGCTTTCAAGGACACGAATAATGTTGATGAAGGTCGTAGCGGACCAGAAAATGCATTACATTCAGCTTGTGTCATAACTTTTTCTGTGAATTTTCCATGATTACTAAATAAAAATAAGAAAAATTTGAAATTAAAACTTCACTATTTTGTTTTTATTTATTTAAAAAAACAGGCACTTTATTTCACAAACTTTTTTTTAATTACATAAAAAATGTAAAAAGAGGTTAAAATTTACCACCTCAACAGTTAAAGGTTAATACAAAATATTTATTTATTTATGATTTAAGGGACTTGTTGGAATCCTACTACATGTCGTGTTTAAAAGAAGCTGATGTTCTAAAACATAGAGGTCAAGTAATATCTTCAATGCAGAAAAAGGAACATAATCAATTGTGGATGGGACTTGTTAATGACAAATTCGATCAATTTTGGGCGGTGAATAGGCGATTAATGGAACCATGTGGAGAGCAAGAATCATTTAAAAATATTCCTATACGTTTTTATAACGAGGTTAGTATAGCTTACTAAAAACGCTACTCAACAAAACCGACATTTTGTGCCGCCTTGCACTAAAATTTTTTTAGTTTGGTGTCCCGAAATTGAATTAAAAAAATTTATATTTAAGTTTTTTTACAAGAACAACACTTCCCGAAAATTGTCTTTTAACTTGTCCTTAAATCTTTAGAAATTGCTTTTGGGTTTGACTTGGTAAAATGATACAACACACAAGACAATAATAATTATTATAATATTTTAAATAGTAATTATGATAATAATAACAAATGCATCATTTAATAATAACAAATACATAATTTTAGTGCCAGCAGAATAGAATACGTATTTTCGCTTTTCGCTACAAAACCAGAAGGTTATGTTAGGAGTACTTAACCGCATATACATATGTATGTTTTATTGGGTAAACATTATTTATGATATCTGTGTATTTATTTATTTAAGATACATACATATATAGAGCAATTCCATATGAAAACGATCAAAATTGGCAAATTTTTGGACGACCCCTCTCCGATTTTAAAATAAATAGTCTCAATCGATTGCCCAGCAAAAAATAATGTACCTACATATTTTTTTTTTTTTTTTATAGTGACTGGTTTAGTGGTGGTGTACACCACTGTCATGTGACAAAATTGAAGAATTCTTCATAAGGGACCTCATTGAAAGTTGTTTAAAAAAAAAACTACTAAAGCGATAGCTCGTTGGAAAGGTATTGAATCAGGTTTTAATTGAAAAATAAAATTTTCCTAATTTTTCTCAGAAATTTACCTTTTTTCCCATGAAAATTAAATTTTCCGATTTTCCACAGAAGCTCCTAAATTTTCCGGCTAATTTTATTTTTTTTGGATTCCTCATAATTTTTGCTTTAAGAATCAGCAATAAAAAAATGGGCCCCGACTCCTTGTTTGGACAGGAGAAGAGCATTTAAGAGACCACCTTGTTCTCATTGTTTTTATATTTTTTATAATTGAATTATTTTTAATTGTTTAACATTATTTTATTTTATTATTAAAAATACATTTTAAAAATTATTTTATTATTAAAAATACATTTTAAAAATTATTTTAAAGTTTAAAATACATTTATGAAAAAAAAATCTTTCTTATTTTGCTGCTTATACTTAATTACAATATTTTTTAAAAATTTCAATTGTCTTGGCATCATTATAAAATTAAAGTAACTTTAAATTTAGCACGTCGGCAGACGAAGAGTACCGCTTTACATTAATTGACATATCAGAAATATTTGGTATGAAGCAATGAAACTTTTGCGTTCCAGTTATAGTTTTGACATTATTATATCTGTTTTGAAGTCGTCGCTCCATGGCATCGTGTTCTTTTTGAGTGCACAAAACTGTGTTAATGGCAATTTCCTTGCTTTGAATCCACGAAAACAAATGTTGTACATTTAAGATATGGCCTTTGCAAACTTGCCTTAGTCGCCATGCGTTTTAGGGTTCCCCTACCGTGGGACGTTGCAAAAAAGTGCCACTCGACCTTGCAGTTTTGTTCTTCTTCAATTATGCAAAGATTGTAAAAATTTTTTTTATTCTTGTACTGAGAAGCCGCGCCGTCTGAGAAAAACGTTACTTTGTCGATTGCATCGAATTTTGATCTTAAGAATTCAAACAGTTTCATTTGAAATAAATAAACGGACACATAATTATGAGCTAAACTCTCCGCGACAACAACAAGGCTTACGGTCTGTAGTTCGTTATCTTCGTTTTTGAAATAAATGCAAAAAGGATGCACCGTACACTGGTCGTTTGCCCAGTGATAAGCCTGAATTTCATCCTGAACGAGAAAAGTGTAATTCTCGGCAAAGTCGCTTATCACAATGAATTCATTTTGGGCTAATTTCTCCTTACTTTCCTTTAGAAATTTCGATTGCATCTCGGATATGAAATGGTGCGCCTTCAGTTCATTCAACTTGAATCCGAATTCCTCGATGAATTCCGGAATCTGCTTTACCACGGTCTCAAGGGAACATCTGCCGCTGCTAATTATCCACTGTTTGAAATGCACCTCCTGAATTAACAGCGGTTCAAACTTTTCCGCCAAATATTGCTCTAGCTCGTCAATCTTCGGACAATTGTCGCATTTGGACAGATGACAATTTTCCGTGTGATATGCCGACAACGACTTCGACAGGAGGTCCCTATATGTTTCAATTTCACCGTGAAATACTTTCAATTTCTTGCATGGAAAGAACATTTATTTGATGTTTTGATGAAACATGCAAACGCAGACTGAATGCGTTCCGTGCCTGTCTAATGCCAGCACGCATTCTTTTGGTCGTAGGATGGCAAACTTAGAAAATCCCCATTTTTCTGCTGGGTATTTCTCTTTGAACTGATGGTATGCTTCGGATAGATTACATAATAATAATCTGCGCTGCTTGTGTACTTTTTCTCCATCTTCACGTGTGATAACATAGTCACGTGTACCTGGGCAGGCGCGGCTGTTGTCATCATTGCAGTAAAAATCTTGAATCAATTTCACCGTTGCTTCGCTGAGGGTGCTTGAGCCAAATTTCTTGGTGGGAGTCGCCAATATGCCCTTCTGTCGAACTAATTCTTTGCTTCTTCTCGCGATGTAAAAAGATGTTTGAAACTGTTCAGAAATCTTGCGTATAGACCATGATTGAGGCAGCACAGATAAAATGAGATATTTCTCCGGAAAAGTGGTCGCTAAATTGAATTTTCTTTTCAACTGCCCAATCATTTGTTTGCCGTCATCAACGTCATCTGCTTGACTGCATTCGTTATCAGAGCCTTCATCAAATATTGTCGCGATTGCACTCATAACCTTGCCTTTTTTATCTTTCCTGTATTTTTCACTTTTTCGTTAATATTAGTTATAGAGCAATTCCATATGAAAGCGATCACCTTTTGGACGACCCCTCTCCGATTTTAAAATAAATAGTCTCAATTGATTGCCCAGCAAAAAATAATGTACCTACATATTTTTTTTTTTATAGTGACTGGTTTAGTGGTGGTGTACACCACTGTCATGTGACAAAATTGAAGAATTCTTCATAAGGGACCTCATTGAAAGTTGTTTTAAAAAAAACTACTAAAGCGATAGCTCGTTGGAAAGGTATTGAATCAGGTTTTAATTGAAAAATAAAATTTTCCTAATTTTTCTCAGAAATTTACCTTTTTTCCCATGAAAATTAAATTTTCCGATTTTCCACAGAAGCTCCTAAATTTTCCGGCTAATTTTATTTTTTTTGGATTCCTCATAATTTTTGCTTTAAGAATCAGCAATAAAAAAATGGGCCCCGACTCCTTGTTTGGACAGGAGAAGAGCATTTAAGAGACCACCTTGTTCTCATTGTTTTTATATTTTTTATAATTGAATTATTTTTAATTGTTTAACATTATTTTATTTTATTATTAAAAATACATTTTAAAAATTATTTTATTATTAAAAATACATTTTAAAAATTATTTTAAAGTTTAAAATACATTTATGAAAAAAAAATCTTTCTTATTTTGCTGCTTATACTTAATTACAATATTTTTTAAAAATTTCAATTGTCTTGGCATCATTATAAAATTAAAGTAACTTTAAATTTAGCACGTCGGCAGACGAAGAGTGCCGCTTTACATTAATTGACATATCAGAAATATTTGGTATGAAGCAATGAAACTTTTGCGTTCCAGTTATAGTTTTGACATTATTATATCTGTTTTGAAGTCGTCGCTCCATGGCATCGTGTTCTTTTTGAGTGCACAAAACTGTGTTAATGGCAATTTCCTTGCTTTGAATCCACGAAAACAAATGTTGTACATTTAAGATATGGCCTTTGCAAACTTGCCTTAGTCGCCATGCGTTTTAGGGTTCCCCTACCGTGGGACGTTGCAAAAAAGTGCCACTCGACCTTGCAGTTTTGTTCTTCTTCAATTATGCAAAGATTGTAAAAATTTTTTTTATTCTTGTACTGAGAAGCCGCGCCGTCTGAGAAAAACGTTACTTTGTCGATTGCATCGAATTTTGATCTTAAGAATTCAAACAGTTTCATTTGAAATAAATAAACGGACACATAATTATGAGCTAAACTCTCCGCGACAACAACAAGGCTTACGGTCTGTAGTTCGTTATCTTCGTTTTTGAAATAAATGCAAAAAGGATGCACCGTACACTGGTCGTTTGCCCAGTGATAAGCCTGAATTTCATCCTGAACGAGAAAAGTGTAATTCTCGGCAAAGTCGCTTATCACAATGAATTCATTTTGGGCTAATTTCTCCTTACTTTCCTTTAGAAATTTCGATTGCATCTCGGATATGAAATGGTGCGCCTTCAGTTCATTCAACTTGAATCCGAATTCCTCGATGAATTCCGGAATCTGCTTTACCACGGTCTCAAGGGAACATCTGCCGCTGCTAATTATCCACTGTTTGAAATGCACCTCCTGAATTAACAGCGGTTCAAACTTTTCCGCCAAATATTGCTCTAGCTCGTCAATCTTCGGACAATTGTCGCATTTGGACAGATGACAATTTTCCGTGTGATATGCCGACAACGACTTCGACAGGAGGTCCCTATATGTTTCAATTTCACCGTGAAATACTTTCAATTTCTTGCATGGAAAGAACATTTATTTGATGTTTTGATGAAACATGCAAACGCAGACTGAATGCGTTCCGTGCCTGTCTAATGCCAGCACGCATTCTTTTGGTCGTAGGATGGCAAACTTAGAAAATCCCCATTTTTCTGCTGGGTATTTCTCTTTGAACTGATGGTATGCTTCGGATAGATTACATAATAATAATCTGCGCTGCTTGTGTACTTTTTCTCCATCTTCACGTGTGATAACATAGTCACGTGTACCTGGGCAGGCGCGGCTGTTGTCATCATTGCAGTAAAAATCTTGAATCAATTTCACCGTTGCTTCGCTGAGGGTGCTTGAGCCAAATTTCTTGGTGGGAGTCGCCAATATGCCCTTCTGTCGAACTAATTCTTTGCTTCTTCTCGCGATGTAAAAAGATGTTTGAAACTGTTCAGAAATCTTGCGTATAGACCATGATTGAGGCAGCACAGATAAAATGAGATATTTCTCCGGAAAAGTGGTCGCTAAATTGAATTTTCTTTTCAACTGCCCAATCATTTGTTTGCCGTCATCAACGTCATCTGCTTGACTGCATTCGTTATCAGAGCCTTCATCAAATATTGTCGCGATTGCACTCATAACCTTGCCTTTTTTATCTTTCCTGTATTTTTCACTTTTTCGTTAATATTAGTTATAGAGCAATTCCATATGAAAGCGATCACCTTTTGGACGACCCCTCTCCGATTTTAAAATAAATAGTCTCAATTGATTGCCCAGCAAAAAATAATGTACCTACATATTTTTTTTTTTATAGTGACTGGTTTAGTGGTGGTGTACACCACTGTCATGTGACAAAATTGAAGAATTCTTCATAAGGGACCTCATTGAAAGTTGTTTTAAAAAAAACTACTAAAGCGATAGCTCGTTGGAAAGGTATTGAATCAGGTTTTAATTGAAAAATAAAATTTTCCTAATTTTTCTCAGAAATTTACCTTTTTTCCCATGAAAATTAAATTTTCCGATTTTCCACAGAAGCTCCTAAATTTTCCGGCTAATTTTATTTTTTTTGGATTCCTCATAATTTTTGCTTTAAGAATCAGCAATAAAAAAATGGGCCCCGACTCCTTGTTTGGACAGGAGAAGAGCATTTAAGAGACCACCTTGTTCTCATTGTTTTTATATTTTTTATAATTGAATTATTTTTAATTGTTTAACATTATTTTATTTTATTATTAAAAATACATTTTAAAAATTATTTTATTATTAAAAATACATTTTAAAAATTATTTTAAAGTTTAAAATACATTTATGAAAAAAAAATCTTTCTTATTTTGCTGCTTATACTTAATTACAATATTTTTTAAAAATTTCAATTGTCTTGGCATCATTATAAAATTAAAGTAACTTTAAATTTAGCACGTCGGCAGACGAAGAGTGCCGCTTTACATTAATTGACATATCAGAAATATTTGGTATGAAGCAATGAAACTTTTGCGTTCCAGTTATAGTTTTGACATTATTATATCTGTTTTGAAGTCGTCGCTCCATGGCATCGTGTTCTTTTTGAGTGCACAAAACTGTGTTAATGGCAATTTCCTTGCTTTGAATCCACGAAAACAAATGTTGTACATTTAAGATATGGCCTTTGCAAACTTGCCTTAGTCGCCATGCGTTTTAGGGTTCCCCTACCGTGGGACGTTGCAAAAAAGTGCCACTCGACCTTGCAGTTTTGTTCTTCTTCAATTATGCAAAGATTGTAAAAATTTTTTTTATTCTTGTACTGAGAAGCCGCGCCGTCTGAGAAAAACGTTACTTTGTCGATTGCATCGAATTTTGATCTTAAGAATTCAAACAGTTTCATTTGAAATAAATAAACGGACACATAATTATGAGCTAAACTCTCCGCGACAACAACAAGGCTTACGGTCTGTAGTTCGTTATCTTCGTTTTTGAAATAAATGCAAAAAGGATGCACCGTACACTGGTCGTTTGCCCAGTGATAAGCCTGAATTTCATCCTGAACGAGAAAAGTGTAATTCTCGGCAAAGTCGCTTATCACAATGAATTCATTTTGGGCTAATTTCTCCTTACTTTCCTTTAGAAATTTCGATTGCATCTCGGATATGAAATGGTGCGCCTTCAGTTCATTCAACTTGAATCCGAATTCCTCGATGAATTCCGGAATCTGCTTTACCACGGTCTCAAGGGAACATCTGCCGCTGCTAATTATCCACTGTTTGAAATGCACCTCCTGAATTAACAGCGGTTCAAACTTTTCCGCCAAATATTGCTCTAGCTCGTCAATCTTCGGACAATTGTCGCATTTGGACAGATGACAATTTTCCGTGTGATATGCCGACAACGACTTCGACAGGAGGTCCCTATATGTTTCAATTTCACCGTGAAATACTTTCAATTTCTTGCATGGAAAGAACATTTATTTGATGTTTTGATGAAACATGCAAACGCAGACTGAATGCGTTCCGTGCCTGTCTAATGCCAGCACGCATTCTTTTGGTCGTAGGATGGCAAACTTAGAAAATCCCCATTTTTCTGCTGGGTATTTCTCTTTGAACTGATGGTATGCTTCGGATAGATTACATAATAATAATCTGCGCTGCTTGTGTACTTTTTCTCCATCTTCACGTGTGATAACATAGTCACGTGTACCTGGGCAGGCGCGGCTGTTGTCATCATTGCAGTAAAAATCTTGAATCAATTTCACCGTTGCTTCGCTGAGGGTGCTTGAGCCAAATTTCTTGGTGGGAGTCGCCAATATGCCCTTCTGTCGAACTAATTCTTTGCTTCTTCTCGCGATGTAAAAAGATGTTTGAAACTGTTCAGAAATCTTGCGTATAGACCATGATTGAGGCAGCACAGATAAAATGAGATATTTCTCCGGAAAAGTGGTCGCTAAATTGAATTTTCTTTTCAACTGCTCAATCATTTGTTTGCCGTCATCAACGTCATCTGCTTGACTGCATTCGTTATCAGAGCCTTCATCAAATATTGTCGCGATTGCACTCATAACCTTGCCTTTTTTATCTTTCCTGTATTTTTCACTTTTTCGTTAATATTAGTTATAGAGCAATTCCATATGAAAGCGATCACCTTTTGGACGACCCCTCTCCGATTTTAAAATAAATAGTCTCAATTGATTGCCCAGCAAAAAATAATGTACCTACATATTTTTTTTTTTATAGTGACTGGTTTAGTGGTGGTGTACACCACTGTCATGTGACAAAATTGAAGAATTCTTCATAAGGGACCTCATTGAAAGTTGTTTTAAAAAAAACTACTAAAGCGATCGCAACGAGTGATAGCTCGTTGGAAAGGTATTGAATCAGGCTTTAATTGAAAAATAAAATTTTCCTAATTTTTCTCAGAAATTTACCTTTTTTCCCATGAAAATTAAATTTTCCCATGAAAATTAAATTTTCCGATTTTCCACAGAAGCTCCTAAATTTTCCGGCTAATTTTATTTTTTTTTGGATTCCTCATAATTTTTGCTTTAAGAATCAGCAATAAAAAAATGGGCCCCGACTCCTTGTTTGGACAGGTGAAGAGCATTTAAGAGACCACCTTGTTCTCATTGTTTTTATATTTTTTATAATTGAATTATTTTGAATTATTTAACATTATTTTATTTTATTTTATTATTAAAAATACATTTTAAAAATTATTTTACAGTTAAAAATACATTTATGAAGAAAAAATCAATTTTTTTTAATGGCCCCAAGTTGAGTGTGTAGTGAATATGGTCTGCCTGCCTTCACAAGATCGGCCATAAATCCATGGATAATAGCAGCAGTGGCATGTAATGGCACACCAAACCCGACTGAGGCTACAGGTCATAAAATGTTTTGTAAATTTTTTAAATTACCAGGTAATAAATATTTCGCCTAAAATGACACGTGCAGAAACAAGTCATAAAACACGGATTTTCCATAAATATGGCGAAATATTTATTACCTGGTAATTTAAAAAATTTACAAAACATTTTATGACCTGTGGTCGGCTTATTGGCAGTAACCAATTAAGTCCCATTTTATGACCAGTAAGTAGTTCACGAAAATTTTCCTATTAAAGAAAAGCAAATATCGCTTATTTTTTTACCTATTTTTTACCAAAAAATAAATATAAATACTTCACACACTCTGAGTCAAATTTCAGTTGAATACTAAACGTGAAAGTGTTAAAGTGTTTCTTTTGTAAAGTAAAGAGTGAAGCTGTAAAGACAATTTAAAGTAAAATGAATAAATTTTGCTGCAATCCGTTTAACAAGAGTGGACATCGTTCGAAAAAGATAAAAGTATTAAAATTAACTGGTGTTTCGAAGCGATACATGAATGAATTAAATATACAATACGGTGAAGAAGCAGAATTCATTTGCCCCAAGTGTAAAATCGATTTGTCTCAACAAGCAAATGCATTGAAACAAATGCAACCACAATCTGAGAGTGAAATGACAATTGAATAAAATGTTTCATCTGATAGTGAGGCAGACATTCCGATGGTCAATATGTCTTTGAGTCCTTTGAATGAGGCTATTACCACTTTAGGTGAAACGCCTATTAGAAAAAGAAAGTTGCGAAGTGAAAAATACAGGAAAGATAAAAAAGGCAAGGTTATGAGTGCAATCGCGACAATATTTGATGAAGGCTCTGATAACGAATGCAGTCAAGCAGATGACGTTGATGACGGCAAACAAATGATTGAGCAGTTGAAAAGAAAATTCAA
Organism: Eustalomyia histrio; assembly: GCA_949748255.1. Lineage (NCBI taxonomy): Eukaryota > Metazoa > Arthropoda > Insecta > Diptera > Anthomyiidae > Eustalomyia > Eustalomyia histrio. The sequence continues at coordinate 112,647,494 of OX456525.1, forward strand.
TTTAGCGACCACTTTTCCGGAGAAATATCTCATTTTATCTGTGCTGCCTCAATCATGGTCTATACGCAAGATTTCTGAACAGTTTCAAACATCTTTTTACATCGCGAGAAGAAGCAAAGAATTAGTTCGACAGAAGGGCATATTGGCGACTCCTACCAAGAAATTTGGCTCAAGGACCCTCAGCGAAGCAACGGTGAAATTGATTCAAGATTTTTACTGCAATGGTGACAACAGCCGCGCCTGCCCAGGTACACGTGACTATGTTATCACACGTGAAGATGGAGAAAAAGTACACAAGCAGCGCAGATTATTATTATGTAATCTATCCGAAGCATACTATCAGTTCAAAGAGAAATACCCAGCAGAAAAATGGGGATTTTCTAAGTTTGCCATCCTACGACCAAAAGAATGCGTGCTGGCATTAGACAGGCACGGAACGCATTCAGTCTGCGTTTGCATGTTTCATCAAAACATCAAATTAATGTTCTTTCCATGCAAGAAATTGAAAGTATTTCACGGTGAAATTGAAACATAAAGGGACCTCCTGTCGAAGTCGTTATGCGCATATCCCACGGAAAATTGTCATCTGTCCAAATGCGACAATTGTCCGAAGATTGACGAGCTAGAGCAATATTTGGCGGAAAATTTTGAACCGCTGTTAATTCAGGAGGTGCATTTCAAACAGTGGATAATTAGCAGCGGCAGATGTTCCCTTGAGACCGTGGTAAAGCAGATTCCGGAATTCATCGAGGAATTCGGATTCAAGTTGAATGAACTGAAGGCGCACCATTTCATATCCGAGATGCAATCGAAATTTCTAAAGGAAAGTAAGGAGAAATTAGCCCAAAATGAATTCATTGTGATAAGCGACTTTGCCGAGAATTACACTTTTCTCGTTCAGGATGAAATTCAGGCTTATCACTGGGCAAACGACCAGTGCACGGTGCATCCTTTTTGCATTTATTTCAAAAACGAAGATAACGAACTACAGACCGTAAGCCTTGTTGTTGTCGCGGAGAGTTTAGCTCATAATTATGTGTCCGTTTATTTATTTCAAATGAAACTGTTTGAATTCTTAAGATCAAAATTCGATGCAATCGACAAAGTAACGTTTTTCTCAGACGGCGCGGCTTCTCAGTACAAGAATAAAAAAAATTTTTACAATCTTTGCATAATTGAAGAAGAACAAAACTGCAAGGTCGAGTGGCACTTTTTTGCGACGTCCCACGGTAAGGGCCCATGCGATGCGTTAGGGGGAACCCTAAAACGCATGGCGACTAAGGCAAGTTTGCAAAGGCCATATACTGACCAGATCTGAAATGTACAACATTTGTTTTCGTGGATTCAAAGCAAGGAAATTGCCATTAACACAGTTTTATGCACTCAAAAAGAACACGATGCCATGGAGCGACGACTTCAAAACAGATAAAATAATGTCAAAACTATAACTGGAACGCAAAAGTTTCATTGCTTCATACCAAATATTTCTGATATGTCAATTAATGTAAAGCGGTACTCTTCGTCTGCCGACGTGCTAAATTAAAAGTTACTTTAATTTTATAATGACGCCAAGACAATTGAAATTTTTAAAAAATATTGTAATTAAGTATAAGCAGCAAAATAAGAAAGATTTTTTCTTCATAAATGTATTTTTAACTTTAAAATAATTTTTAAAATGTATTTTTAATAATAAAATAATGTTAAACAATTAAAAATAATTCAATTATAAAAAATATAAAAACAATGAGAACAAGGTGGTGTCTTAAATGCTCTTCTCCTGTCCAAACAAGGAGTCGGGGCCCATTTTTTTATTGCTGATTCTTAAAGCAAAAATTATGAGGAATCCAAAAAAAATAAAATTAGCCGGAAAATTTAGGAGCTTCTGTGGAAAATCGGAAAATTTAATTTTCATGGGAAAATTTAATTTTCATGGAAAAAAAGGTAAATTTCTGAGAAAAATTAGGAAAATTTTATTTTTCAATTAAAGCCTGATTCAATACCTTTCCAACGAGCTATCACTCGTTGCGATCGCTTTAGTAGTTTTTTTTTTTTAAACAACTTTCAATGAGGTCCCTTATGAAGAATTCTTCAATTTTGTCACATGACAGTGGTGTACACCACCACTAAACCAGTCACTATAAAAAAAAAAAAAATATGTAGGTACATTATTTTTTGCTGGGCAATCGATTGAGACTATTTATTTTAAAATCGGAGAGGGGTCGTCCAAAAATTTGCCAATTTTGATCGTTTTCATATGGAATTGCTCTATATGTAAATTTGGCCTTTAATGTTTGTGTCTTTGTACCATGAATATTATAGCTATTGCTTTTTTTCTTGTTGGTTAGTTGTTAAAAAATCACTGGTGATGTTTCTTTGAAAGTTGAAAAACAAGTAAGTCTTTTTGATCAAGCAAAAACCACAGAGTTTTTTTTGTAAATCCAAAAAAAAATCCGCTACTTGCTTAGACAGCATAAAGACAAAAAAACTAAACATTGACTTTCCTAGAGTTCAGAGAGAGATTATATACATGAAGTTATAAAATCTATTCGCCGTTATTTTAACCCTTCTAAGTTAAATGGGGTTCAACATTCTCCCGGGCGATAACGTAGTGGCAACGACATCCTCGCCAGAAGCCGAAGATGACCCATCCGAATAAAGATTTTTGTGCATGTGGCGAATTCTGAGTGCGCAAGGTGATCAATACTGGTTGAATGAAACGAAAATTTTCAAAATTTGCTTTAACAGTTTTTTTTATAAATTATTTAGTAAAAAAGGCTTAAATTCGGCTGTGCCGAATTTTTGAATACCCTCCACCCATGTCCTAAGAATACAATCATTTATAAAATCACAGATAGTACATTACACATTTCAACAAAATATTCTAAAATTTAATCATATTTTCGGTAAATTTTATATTGTAGAATACATGTTTTTTGACCTTTTTATTTAATCCTGGGAGCACTTTGAGACAAAATTTTTTAAAAAAAAGGTGTTGAACATGTTTGTTTTAACTCCACACACATTTACCTTGCATACTTAGAGACCGATTCTAAAAAAAAATACAAAGTTTTCTAAAAAGAAAACGTAACCCCATGTGTTCGTTGGGAGTTAGTGAACCCAAAAGAAATCCCCTAAAAAATGAAACCATAAAAAAATAAAAATACTTTTTCAGCTATGTACATATCGAAAAAAACTTTTGGGCCTGGTACAATTTTCAAATAAAAAGCAAGGCGCATATTGACATGGCTTTCCCTATAGTGTGAGAAATTACATAAAAACCCTAAATATCTAAATATCTACGAAATCAACCATATTAGAGAAATTAAAAACTTTAATATGGTATTAGAAATGACATACATTTGTATCTTTAATTTTTTTTGAAATAAAAGTACATTTAAGGTTCTAATTGTGTGACACTAAATGTATTATAGTACTCGTATAAACTATATCATCCCCAAACAATTATTTTCTATCAAACAGCCTTTAAAATAAATTAGATCACAAAAGTTGTCATAAAAAGAAATAATAAAAAGGGGACATTTGTAAATAGTACCAAATGATTCAAAGGAGTACCATAGCACATTTAAGGTTCTAATAGTTCAAAAAGTACTTTAGTACAACAAACTTTATCATTCCTGTCCTCCAGACTGTTTTGATACAAATTATGTATACAAATTAAATGTGAAATTATGGAGGTGAAAAAAAATTTTAGAGGTGAAAATAATTTTTTGAGGTGAATATAATATATTTTTTAATTCTTAGCTATACTGGTAAAAAAAAACAAGTGAAAATATTGCCAGTCGAAATTGTACTAAAATACACCAATTTATTTGGGAAATTTAGAGGTACCTTCACATTTTCACTCACGCTGTACCAATTTTGCTCATTTTCAATACCAAACTGCTCAGGAGGATCTCCATTAGTCTAGGTAAAAATGAACATCTCTGCTTGCGTCTTCGGGCTGTGATCGCCATTTCAACAGACAGATGGTCCATAAATGGTTAATTCCTGCAGTCATTAAATGCCATATTGAAAACATATTTTGCATACCAGTGATATTCACTTTGTCATGGTCGGAATAATAATTCTTGACGTGTTCAAAATCACATTTTTAATTTTAAAACAAAGCCACTCCCTATATTAATTTTGTATTCGCTATATTTAACAACATCCGTAAACTAATAAGAAAGTCCATCTGCTCATCGATTTTTCATAGCACCGAAACAAACTACTTCCTCCCAATGACACGCCAATGTTAAAATCATTAATGATTCACCGAAATTTTCACAACTTTGGGTTCAGTAGATGCTGTGTTTAACTACTTCTTCCTCAGCTCTTATTTTGCTGCGATGTCATCGTAAGTCCACAAAAATTTTAATACATGGGGAAAGTAAATTAAGTCATTTCGCAGTATTGCCTATTGGGCAACTTTCGGAACTGTTATATATAGGGGCCACAAAATAAATATAGAAAACGGCTTTGTTTTAAAATTAAAAACACGTCAAGAATTGTTATTCCGACAAAAACAAAGTGGATATCACTGGTATGCAAAATATGTTTTCAATAAGGCATTAAATGACTGCAGGGATTAACCATTTATGGACCAACTAAATAATTGTTTTTTTTTGTACTATGATTATAAATTGTTATAAATAAATATTAAAATTAAAAAATGTATATGCTTTTCAATGTAATTGTTTCAAAAGTTCATAAGTAGGGCTTAATATCAACATTTTGGAAGTTGTTTTAAATGACTTCTTACAAATCCAAAAATTTGCACTATTAACTTCTTTCGATGTTTTGAAAAAGAGATTGGAAAAAAATAACATCCATTTTATTTTGCTGGAAAAGATTACAAACGATACCGCTTGCAGCATTCTCGAAAGTGTTCACGATCTGCCACTAATGAAGACGTTTTGAATAGATTCCTTTATATCTCCGATCCATATCTGTCGAGCATCACAAAACCAACAGTAAAACTTATAAAAGATTTTCATTAGGAGATTTTAAAACTTTTGATGTTTCCACATTTTATAAGTGTTTCTGATACAATAATCGTGATTTTTAATACAATAATCGTAGCTTGATATATTTCTTAAAGTAATATTTTTTTTATATTTTATTGTTTACCATGAATTATAAATTTTTATTTTATTTTTAATATTACATATGGGACATTTCATGGCAAACCGCACAGAAAACTGTCATTTTCGGATTTGTCATCTCCAATTTTAATGAAATTCGCCACAAATATTGTAAATGGGTAGTGTTTATCAAATCAAAACATGAAATATCGAAAAAGTGTCCATACAAAGTCGCCCATAACTTCTAAAGCATTACCTTCACCTTTACGACAACGCTTTTCTTCATAACTCAGGAACCATATGAGTCTTCATCTTGAAATTTTACCACAAATGTAGAGAGGCCTTAATTTTTAACATATATTTTTTCAGAATTTTAAAAAAATTGGATTTTGAGATATGGGTCTTTGAAGATTAAACTTAAAAAAATTACCTTTAACCTTTTAATGAAAAAAAACTTTTGGGATGCCATTAAAACATTAAACCTTTAAAATAATACCAATAAAAAACTTTTAGGTTGTATAGTTTAGAAGTTATGGGCGACTTTGTGTGGACACTTTTTAGATATTTTGATGTTTTTGCCAATTTTCATGACGTCATATTTCGAAAACCGAAAGGGTTTGGGGTCGAAAGGATAATGATTTGATAAGCACTACCCATTTACAATATTTGTGCCGAATTTCATTAAAATCCGAGATGACAAATCCGAATGCTGTGCGGTTTGACATGGAATGGCCCATATACAAATACATATGGTTACCCAGCAAAATAAAATGGATGTTATTCTTTACGAATCTCTTTTTCAGAACATCCAAAGAAGTTAATAGTGCAAATTTTTCGATTTGTAAGAAGTCATTTTAAACAACTTCCAAAATGTTGATATTAATCCCTACTACACTCAGAAAAAAAAGTTAGTAGAAAAATTTGTAAACGGTTTTCAATCCCACTCTACTATTTTTGTACTTATTTTTAGTAAAAAAATATTATTTAGCAAATCTTTTTGCTATTACATTTTACAAATTACAGAATTTTTACAGAATATTTACAAATTTGTGTTGCTAATTTCAGAAATCATTTTACAAATTTTTGAAAACCGATTTGCTAAAATTAGCAAAAAATATTACTAATTTTAAAAAAGTGGTTATTGAAGGAAATGTTATTTCTAATTAAAACTTACACCTACAAACTTAAATTTCCTTCAAATGTTACATATATTAAAAAAGGGATCGGAAGTGAAGATACCGACTGATGTCTAAAAAGAGGACATCCACTTAAAAAAGCACTAAAAACGTTTTTTAGTTTTAAAAATCCGCCCTAAAACAATTAAAATTTAACCTTAAAAGTAAAAATAAAATTGACCAAAATATTTTTAAAAACAGAAATTACCAAATTAAAACAAAATGATTAATTCGTATTTTAAAAAATATATTCAAAATTTTTGATGCTCGATAAGAAAAATAAATTCAAAGCTTTTTACTAATATTAATAAAATTTAGTAATTTTTTTTTGCTGATTTTAGCAAACAGATTTTAAATTCCACTTCACAAAAAGTCTACTAAAATTTAGTAGCGGCTACTAATTTCATTGTACTACACGTCAGCAGACATGTGTTGCTAAGATTAGCAAAAATACCGCTGGGCTCAAATTAGCAGAATTTGCCGTAATAACAGCAAAATTTTCAGTTGCCATTACAGACTTTATTTGGTGAGTGTAGTAAAAAAAAAACAATTATTTAGTTAGTCCTTATTGAAAACATATTTTGCATGCCAGTGACATTCACTTTGTCCTGGTCGGATTAATAATTCATGGCGTGTTCAAAATCACATTTTTAACTTAAAAAAATATTTATTTTGTAGTCCCTATATTTAACAACTTCCGTAAACTAATGAAAAAGTCCATCTGCTCATCGATTTTTCATAGCACCGAACGAAACTACTTCCTCCCAATGACACGCCAATGTTAAAATCATTAATGATTCACCGAAATTTTCACAACTTCTTGTTCAGTAGATGTAGTGTTAAACTACTTCTTCCTCAGCTCTTATTTTGCTGAGATATAATAAGGGAAACCGCAAACATGCTCTAAAAAAACTATTTTATGCGCATAAAATATGCACTAAAAATGTAGAAATCTGCCCCTTAAATTTAAAAAATATGCTCAAAAAAAAAGTTATATATTTTTTTTAAACAAAAAATATTTTTTATTAAAAACTCAACAATTCAATTTAATAGACACACTCATAATACGTAGAGTTTGTTCTTAAATAAAGAATCAATTGAAATTCAAAGACATATATTTTTTAACTATTTGAATCAGTCATTCAAAAAACAAACTATAAAAATTTACAGACATTCAGTAGGTGTTGAAATTTTCTGTTAAATGTAAAATTTTATGTTTTCTGTTTCTAAAAATATAATTTCAAATAATTCCATTTTGTTTATGTGAAAAGAGTATGCTTAAATACAATTTTATTTATAAAAAAATCACAAGAAATTATTCAAATCTATACACGCAGAGAAAATTAAAATAAAGGGTGGTTAAATTTTAAGGGCCGATGTTGAATGTGAACCACACCTAAACGTCAAGTTTTTTTCTGCATTTCATTTGACATTTCTCAATTTCAGACTAACTCAATTTGAACCATAGAAAGATACACAATCGAGCAACGCGTTAAAGTTATTCACGCTTATTATGAAAATGGGCGTTTAAATCAAAATGCATATCGTGCATTTCGTGATTTTTTCGGTTAATTTAATCGTTAAAATGTGCGTACAATCGGAAAAATCGTGCAAATTTGAGCAAACTGGGTCTGTACAGCTCGTACTGCAGAAAATATTGCTGCTGTTGGCGATAGTGTGTCTTCAGCCGTCCACCTCAACTCGTCGTCGTGCCCAAGACTTGCATTTACACGCTTACAAGGTGCAATTGACTTAAGAACTAAAGCCTCTTGACTATTCCAAACGTCGTCAATGGTCAGAATGGTGGCAAGAAATGGCAACAGTGGATGATCAATCTTCGAAGAAAATCATCTTCAGTAATGAGGCACATTTTCACCTCAGTGGATTCGTCAATAAGCAGAATTGCTGTATTTGGGCGAATCATAATCCAAGAGTGATTGTCGAAAAACCAATGCACCTACAAAGAGTGACTGTTTGGTGCGGTTTGTGGGCTGGCGGCATCATCGGGCCGTATTTTTTCCAAAATGGTCAGGCAGTTACTGTGAATGGTGTTCGCTATCGTGAAATTATAACGAACTTTTTATGGCCCGAATGGGAAGATATGGATGTGCACGATATGTGGTTTATTACTTGCCACACAGCTAACAAAACAATGGCTCTTTTGCGCGACAAATTCAATGGCGGTGTTATATCACGTGGTGGCGATGTCAATTGGCCGCCAAGATCATGTGATTTGACCCCGTTGGACTTCTTTCTTTGGGGTTATTTAAAAGAAAGGTGTAAGTCGATAAGCCAGCAACAATTCAAGAGCTAAAGGATGAGATAATTCGGCACATTAACGGCATAGAACCTCAATTATGCCTCAGCGTCATCGAAAATTTGGACCATAGGATAGAGGTGTGCCGCCGAGGTCGCGGCGGCCATTTGGCCGATATTTTGGTCTATACATAATTGAACCATACCATATTATCATAATAAAGAGTAATGACAATAATTTCCTAAATAATTTGTGTTTTATTTAAAATCAACATCGGCCCTTAAAATTTAACCACCCTTGTATTTTGTAATATAATACAAATAAAAATATTTGAAATTTGAAAAATAAACCACAAAAATCGATGGTTATATTAAACCACTTTCGATTGTTTTTACTGCTTTTGTTCATTATTAAATAATAATTAAAAATAAACAACAAAATGGGCTGAAAATAATGAAAAATCAGTAGTCCTCTTTTTGATTACATTTTCGATTAATTTAATGTGTACTTTAGATTATTTTTAATGAAAAAGTATTGTGAGTGCACAAACAATTTGCGTATTAAAAAATAAGATAAACGTAACAACTAAAACGAAATAAACAATAAGAACTAAACTACGAAAAACTGGAAATTTTTTCATATATTAGTCATTTTTACATTTAGTAAAAAAATATAAATAATGTTTTTTATTTGGTTAGATGTCTCTTCCGGACTCTTTAGTGTCTGAGTTTTGCGTCTTTATTTTTTTTATAAATATTTTTTTTAACGGTTACTTCTTTTTGATTAAAACAATAAGTAGAATAAAGTAACAGGAAAATATTTAAATTTTACTTTTAAATTTTAAGCTGTTTTTTTTTAAATACGATTTTTAATGTAGGTTGTTGTTGCAAAAACACAAAATTTTGACTTAAGTTTTCAAATAAAAAACGTTGACTGTTACATCTAAGCATATTTTTGTACATTGAAAAAGTTCTTTCAACATCAACTGATGTAATGGGGGCGAATTTAAAAGCTAGTACTTCTTTGACATCATATGCCAAAACTGATTTTATTAAAGATCCAATCAGCTGTTTGCTTATTCTTTTTATTACTTGTAGACCATCGTTTTTTGTTACAATCTGTTCAAGTTTGTTCTTAATATCTTGTTTTTCTGGTGCCATGTCAATATTTTTGATTGTTTCTGTTACTAACCCATATTGCTCAACAAATGGCGGTTTGTGAGGGGGAGGGGGAGCGCTTACAAATATTAATTAATGAAACACAGTTTTTTTTTGCAAAAAAAAAAAATAAATTATTTTTTTAACATAATCTCGTTTTAGCTTAATACACTAGGTCAAAAGTTTCTCCAATTTTTGTATTCCTTCCAAAAAATAGGATATTTGTTTTTAGGCATTGTTTTTAATAATTTCATTGTTGGAGCTAAACCTCTTTCCACCGAGCGGCTGAGGTACCAATTCGTAGCCCAATTCATGGAATTTTGTCATTGAGAACACACACGTGTGCACCCGTGCATTATGGTCAATTGAGAGCAAACGCGACATTTAAAATCGAAACCACACTGCCATATGACATGCCTATGGCATCAACAATCTCACGCACTTTTACTCTTTGATCGGCCAACAACATATCGTTAATTTTTTTCGACATTTTCGGGAGCATTGATCTCAATCGGCCGTCCAGTACGTTCAGTGTCATTTGTACTTGTGCTACCACAACGAAAGTCAGTAAACCACTTTTTTACCATTGAAATCGATGGTACAGAACCCCACAGTATTTATCAAGCTTTTCCTTGGTTTGATTGGCGGTTTTTTCGCAAAAAATAATGTTTAATGAGCACTCGAAATTCACTTTTTCCACTTTTAAAAAATCCACGAGGTTGTATGTTTTAAATAGCTGTTAAACGCAAAATAAATGACGGAACTTGATCAAAATTTTACAGTAGTCTATTAAAAGGTGGTACTTGATGGGAGCAGTGTTGCATTTCATATAACTACGAGGGAAGTTTGAAAAGTCACGGACTTATTGATCCTCCATCGTATATTAAACTAAAAAGGATGCACAAAAGAAGTCAAAATATGCCCTAAAAGACACAAATATGCTCCAAAAATGTAGAAATATGCTCTAAAAATATGCTTTTACCTCAAGATATGCTCTTAGTGCTGAAATATGCAAAAATATGCTCTTAAGGGTAAAATATGCTAAAATATGCTCTAACAAATCGATGCCAGAACTCTTAAATTGTTCTGAATCGGATAAATAGTTTATCCATGGGTCCATACGATGCACAGGAAAAAACATAATATTGCATATTTGCGGTTTCCCTGGTGATTACTAAAACATACAAATACAAATTGGCATAATAAAAAAATTAAATGTATGATAAATTTTTTAAAATTATATTATGTTAATTAAATTTTTTATAAAATTATAACAAAATGTGAGGAATAAACTCAACAAAATAAAACAGCTTTGTGTTTTTTTATTATTACCTTTTGGAATATTTTATTTGATCTTTTTCTATTCTCCTTTAAATTTTTCGTAAATACCCGAAAACTTTAATAAAAACCCTAAAGAGGTCAGGAAAAACTTAGGTCAAAAGCTAATGTCACTGTGCTTTAAGGGTTTAATTCCACTGAACATGTCTGGCAACACTTACTTTTTAAGAGTCAAAAATATGATTTATTTTTCCAAAAAAAAAAATAGTTTTGTTTGTACATTTTTAAAATTTTTGCTAACAAAAATTACCAAAATTCTATAATGAATTGCAATAATACAGAAATTTTGAATATCGCTCATAAAATTCTAATTTGAATACAATTTTTGAGGAAAAAAAAATTTTTAAATTTCAAAACCTAAATTTTTCGACCCATTTGAAAAATTTAAAACAAAATGTAAAGCTTTTAAATTAAATATATAATTTTTATTTAAACTCATTTATCACATTGAGATCTAATGTATACATTTCATATTGAACATACAAATTAATACCACGATTTTTTAACAATAAACTCTCAACAATTTTGTCTTGGTCTACCTCCACGACACACAGACCTTAGAGCCAATACAGAAAATTTCTCTCCGCTTTTAGAATATTTTGATAAAATTCTATGATGCTACAAAATTCTTTTGACGAAACGTCAACGAGTTGACTTGGTACAATATTCTATATCACATTTTCATGACCGGAAAATCTATATGTCATACTTAAAATTATTTTATTAAATATGGAAAGAATAAGACTGATCTGTAATATTCCGTTAGATCATCTGTTTGTAAATTTGAACGGTATTTTTGTGTTTCTTTCCTTTTTGGCAGCTCTGGCTCTATACCATACAGCTTTACGGTTAAAGTAGTCTCCATGTTAATAATAACAAACTCCTCCTCAGCATTTCTACCCATCGAATTCGACATATCAACTACTACATTGATATTCAAAAATGAAGCTGCCAAAGAATCAATAAAAGCGTCAATACTATAGCAAACGCATCACTTCTTTTCTGATGGTGTCATCGATAAATTTAAATTGGATTGGAAGTATTCAAATATAGCTACTATCACTACTCATACTTTACTCTATGGAAGCAATGAAAATACAATGATCAGATATTATGATGCATGAGGGGAAAATGTTTATATACTTTTTAGAATTTAAGCTTTGGTGAAAACTTAATTCATAAGTATGCATAAAAATAAGTTTAAAGAAGCGAACTTTATGCATTGGTATATAAATACTCTTTATTTGAACAAATAAATACTTCTGCATTAGTGAAAAAACACTTTCGCTTTGACGTCGTAGTTATAAACCGATTCTTTCCCCTTTAAATGATTTACTAAAAATTGTTTTTGGTATTTAAAGGTTTAATTACAAACATAATGTAGTTTCCAAAATTAGATTTACATTTTTAATTAAGTTTATATTTTAATTTACAAAACATTTGGCAGTGTTCATTATTTCCAGCCCTGGGGACTTTAATTACATTGTCTAATTATTTACTTTCTGGGACATATCAAATATATTTTGTATTTAAAATCGGAATATGTTAAATATTGGAAATTTTCTAAAGAACCATTTAAGGTCGCCAAAGTGACGTTATAAAATATATTGTAGTATTAAAACGAGTTAATAGTTACACAATGTAATGTAAATCCTCAGGATTGGGGATTTATATGTATGTATTTATTTTTTTTAACAAAACAATACACACTACACTTTTCAGTTATATTTCATTATTTTCGAAAATAATTTAAAATTGTTCAAAAATGTTCTAAAGTACTCCAGAAATGTTTTAAAACTATCCAAAAAGTTTTAAAATTGTTAAATGTTAAAATAATTAAAATGTTTCAAAATTGTCCAACCATTTATATTATATAAATATTACAAATTTAAAACATTGTTGTATAATTTAAAAACTGGCTTTGAAACATTTTTAGACAATCTTAAAATATTTTTGATAATATTTTTAATAATTTTTGGATAATTTTAAAATCTTTTTGGGCAATTTAAAATAATTTTTACACAATTTTAAAATTATTTTGGAAATTTTTTTTTAAGATTTACTGACTAATTAATAATTAATTGGTGATTAATAAAGTCTGTGAAGATAAATATGTCTGTTAAATATGTAATGACGTAATAGTGTGAAGTTAAACATGTCTTGATGTAAGAGCTAAATAAGTTATGACGTAACTATAAAATATCAAATGCAGCTAAATAACAAAAGTGTGGGTCATCTTAAACAAGTTCTTAACATAATTATCATGTTAAAAAAAATTTAAATACCAAAAAAAAAATGCCCTCTGAATTGATTTTTAAATATTTTAAAAACCACACATGTATGAGTATAAATAATGCTTAAGGATTTGGCCCACTGTGGCTCTATGGAGCGAGCTCGGCCCAAAAAATTAATATTGGTAAGAAGCTATTTAAGTGTCCTATACATGGATGTAAATCGTTAGTCTGAATTGATTTTTAGATATTTTTGAAAACCACACATCTGTGAGTATAAACATTGCTTAAGAATTTCGCCCACTGTGGCTCTATGGAGCGAGCTCGGTTAATGAAATAAATTTTGGTGAGAAGCTATTTAAGTATCTTACAAATGGATGTAAATCGTTTGTCAGAATTGATTTTTAGATATTTTTTAAAACCACAAAGTATTTGTCTCTTTGCAATATATCGTCCACCAACCGCCAATGTAAACACATTTATAAGAGAACTCGATGATTTGTTAAACACAACAACAAACAACAAAATGTTATTGTAGTTGGGGATATAAACATAGATCTCTTAAATAAACACTTCACTACTACTCTTTACCTTGATATGATGTCATCTAACGGCCTACAATGTATAATTAAAGATTGCACGAGAGAAGGCTTTAACAGAGATTCTCACACGTGTATAGATCATATGTTTGTTAAAGGTAAACAAATAAATTCAAACATTTATGCTACTATAGTAAAAACAATAATATCGGATCATTACTCCTTTATATGTTGTCTCTCAGAGTTTAATGTAAACAGAAAAATAAATGATACCCAATACATTAAAATAAGTAACAACAAAGTAAAACAGCAGATATGTACAACAAACTGGCACGAAATAGGAAACTTTACAAACCCAAATACGATGTTTAATTCAATCAATGAAAAATTTAACAAAAATTATGAAAATTCAAAAATAATTGTACAAAAAAAGAAAAAAAGAATTCCAAGTCCATGGATAAACGATAACTTAATAAAAAGCTGTGAAGTTCGGGATAAACTTTATAAAAAATGGTTAGAAAACAAAAGTAACAAATTAATTGAAAATTAATATAAAAAATATAGAAACTCCTTAAATAAAAAACTTAATTACGCTAAAATAGAAACAATATTCGGGCAACATGGCAAGTCATAAATGAAATAATAGGTAGAACGTCCAACAATGTAGATGAAATAATTATTAAAAACTTTAAAAACATGAATTTATCTGATATTTGCAATAATTTTGCAATAAATTTTAAACAAAATGTAAAAGATATTTTGCATAACTGTGAAATTAAAACAATAAATCAACCAGTACAAGTACTTCAAAACTCCTTTTATCTGGCAAACACATTCGAAGAAGAAATCTTCAATATTTTAAATTCGCTTAATGTAAATAAAAGTGCTGATCATGATGGTATAAGGCCGATTCATCTTAGGAACAATGCCGCGGCTATGACTCCAATGATCACAAAACTTATAAATCTTATAATAAATACAGCAACCATTTCTGATATATTGAAGGTGTCACATGTTCGGCCAATATATAAAAATGGCACAAAATCTAATTTTAACAATTATCGTCCAATTTCAATCCTGTCCGTTGTTGAAAAGATAATGGAAGAAGTCGTATGCGTTAGATTGACGGACTTTATAAATAAATACCAAATAATTAATACAAATCAGTATGGATTTCAAAAGGGGAAAAATTTAAACCAACTTCTTGGCAACTTTGCAAACTATATAAATGAACAATTAAGTAAAAGCCATAACTGCCTTACATTGTTCATTGACTTTAGTAAAGCGTTTGACACTCTATCGCATACCAAACTACTACAAATGTTAGAGAACATAGAAATTCGTGGAAATGCTTTAGAATGGTTCAAAAACTATCTTACCCTAAGAAAATACTTCGTTAAAATTCACAACAACTTAAGTAAAGAATCAGATTCAGATTTTGGTGTACCACAGGGCTCAAAATTAGGACCAGTTCTTTACATAATTTATTCGAACGAGCTTATTAACGTGTTAAGAACTTGTAAAACATTTGCATATGCGGACGATACAGCTATGGTAGTAGCTCACAAAAACGTAGATACCGCAGCAACAATAATGCAACACCAGCTCGATACTGCGGTTAAGTGGTGCCACGATCATGGTTTAATAAATAATGCATCGAAAACCAAACGTATGCATATCAAACCACCACACATATTATTTAGAGAAATTTCATATTATTTAAAATTTCACTCCACTGAATGTTTACATAATAGAAAGCTATTAGATTTCAACTATAATGACGACCTATGTTCCACTTCAATTGAAATTGTCAACACCTACAAATATCTGGGCGTATACGTAGATCACAACTTTAAATGGATGGTGCACATTGAAGAAGTTCGTAAAAAACTGAGGAAAGCTGCCTTCATGATGCGACATTTAAGTTACAGTTCAAACAGGATGGTAGTCAGACAAGCATATTTTTCCTTAGTAGAAACTCATCTTCGTCATGGGATAACAGCCTGGGGTAGCTCAACATATTGCAATAAACTTCAACGAACACAAAATCAGCTGCTAAAATAATTAAAAACATCTACACGACAAACAATTCACTGAATACTGCAACAATCAATATAAACGCTGATAGATTAATGGTTAATACTAACACCAATTACGACACAGCAAGTAATATTGGCCGCTTACAAAATGTATCCGATAATTTGAATGATGATATTCAAACAAACAACACGTATAGTACAACAAATGCGAACTACAGCTCATAAACTAGCAATATAGCTAAAGTTTTGAATATTTTAGACGTTAACAGCATCTATTATACTACATTGTCGATAGAATTTTTCAATGACTGCAGATTTCTGAAAAGAATTGATCACATCCACCAGACCAGAATGAATGCCGAAGGAAGATACCGTGTACAAAGACACAAAAATCATTACGGGAAAAGCACCCTATCTGTAATGCTACCAACAATATTCAACAAAATGCCAAATGAACTAATAAATAACGCAACCAATTATCATAAAAGGAAAAAAATATTTAAAAATTTTTTTATAAACCAGCAAAGAATGCTCTATTATTGTTATTTATTGTAAATTGTAAATTATAAATGTAATTTTAAATTTCTGTACCTGCAGACAAGCCGCAATGGGCTCGCAAGGTCATAAATGTAAATGAATTTAATATTTTACTATCAATAAATAATAATAAAAAAAATAGGAACCAAATAAAAAAAATAAGTAATTTTAATTGGAACATTTATTTAAAAAACAGCATTTTCATTTAAAAAAATAACAATTGTAAATCAAAAAGTCACATTTAATTTTTTTTTATTTTCCCATTTTTATTACACCTGTCAACAAAATGATAAGTAATTGAATTTACAGAGGTGGGTATTAGTTATCTTAAATCAGTACCTAAGATAACTTAAATCGAATGTTGGAATGATAAGTGATATATACAATTTTTAACTTTACATAGCATTTTGACTCTCCTAATAACGCTCAACTATTTCTAAAGGTGCATACTGCTTAAGTCTTCTGGGTGCCAGGATTTCGTTTGCCGGCAACTGTCTGAGTTCTATGTTGGAATGTTGTGTAAAACGATTTGTATGTTTAAAGCTACTAACACGGATAACTTTTTTTACTGTTTTGACGTTTAGATCCCGATGTATATCCTCATATCGAATACAGCATTCCACGTTGAAATAGTTCGCAATATTTTACTTTGAATTCGTTGAATAACTTTTAAGTTAGTTGTGCTAGCAGTACCCCAAATTTTTATGCCGTACTTCCAAATTGTCGCTATAATTGTGTTATATATGAGCAATCTGTTTTGAGTTATTGGTTTAGATTCTCTCCCTAGCAGCCAAAGTCTAAACCTGTTGTTTAATTCCTTTTTCTTTTGAATGATGTGATCTTTCCATATGTTTGGAGTCAATTACCATGCCAAGATATTTCGCCTTTGTATCCATAAGAATTGGTAAGCTATTTATTTGAATTGGTTGAAGTTTTCTTATCTTTCTATTAGTGTAGATTACTTGAACTGTTTTATCACTATTAACTTGTATTCCCCGACTACAGAACCAATTCAGCGTATTATTGAGCACCTGTTGTATGTTTTGCATAGCCCATTTTATGTTTTCGTGAGATGATAGTAAAACAGTGTCATCAGCAAATGTTGCTATCATATTGTTATTTGTTGTAGGAGTTGGAATATCTGATGTAAACAGGAGGTAAAGTAATGGTCCGAGGACACTACTTTGAGAAACTCCAGCTATCATAGTAAGTATTTTTGAACATTCGTCTTTGTGTTTAACATACAATTTTCGGTTTTGTAAATAGCTTTGCAATACTAGAAAGAAATATATAGGTAATTGATTTTTAAGTTTATAAGGAAGACCTTTGTGCCATACACTGTCAAACGCTTTTGAAACATCAAGGTACGAGTATGTTGCAACACAGAATTTTTTTGTAAATATCAGACGATATTTTATTTGTTACTCGATGAATTTTTTGCATCGTAGAGTGCTCGCGCCTAAATTCAAATTGGTGTTGGGGGATGAGTTGTTATTCTAAAATAATAGGTTCAATTCGTTCGAAGAAAAGTTTTTCGAAGAGTTTTGACAGCTGTGGTAGTAAGTTAATTGGCCTGTAAGATGCGCTTTTGATGCGTCTTTTTTTGGCTTAGGAATAGCGATTATCTCAGCTACTTTCCAAACTTTTGGGAAATACTTAATACCGATAATTGAATAAAATATATTTCTTAAATAGACAAGGGCCTTATTTGGCAATTCTTTTAAGAGTTTTTCGGTAATCTGATCATAACCAGGAGATTTATTATCTTTTATATTTGTTTTTATGGTTTTTATGATTTCATTAATTCTTTTGATTTAAAAGTTGGAAATGCTGTTTGAAACATTTTGAAAAGACGGCTCTTTTTCGTCCATTGGGCTTGTGAAGGTTTTAGAGAAGTGATCTGCAAGAACATTTGTTTTTATTTGTACGGGCCCATGTAAGATCTGGTTTTTGTATTGTGAATATTTAAAAAAACACCAAATCCAAAGACCATTTCAAAAGGATTAGATTGTTTTAAAAAATGTATGTGGAATATTTATAAAAAATTCGAAAAAAAAAACAAAAATCAAAGGTAAACGATTGAATGAGTGCAGCAAGAGTCACGTAAATATAAGGACAGATTGATTTTCTAAATGATCAGTTGATTAAAATTGTACAACTGGCAAATGAAATACAAAAAACTAAAGGCAAATTTTCTTAAAAAAAAATTCAATACACTCAAGAATAAATCGTGAAAGAATATTTCGAGGGGTACTACCTATGAGGCTCTGGCGTCCTAATAAAAGTCGGTATAACCTTTAAACAACTACGCTCTTACAAACGGGAGATTAGTGGCAAGTTTAATGCCATCTTTTCATCTGTTTCAACGGACCCCATAAGGTAGCAGCCCTGTCACCAAACTAGGCGACATTAGGTTAATCCCCTATTGTAGCTGAATAACGTACTAATCGTACAACACAAATAAACAGAAAAATAAATACATAACAATCGGATACTTTGATGACGAACCCCGCATGTCCACGGATACGAATGGCCACATGGAACGTAAACTCCTTATTTCAAGTAGGAAAGCTAGCTCAATTATCAGCGGAGTGCAGAAGACTAAATATAGCGGTTATAGGTATAAGCGATATAAGATGGAACGGAAGTGGTGACTTCATAACCTCTCAAGGCGACCGTATAATATACTCTGGTCGGAAAGAAGGAGACCTGCACACACATGGTGTAGGCTTATTTATAAATATAAAACTACGAAACGCCCTCATAAGCTGGTCGGCAGTCTCTGAACGCATTATAGAGGCTCATCTCAATAGTAGTATTGGTAGAATTTCAATAGTCCAATGCTACGCCCCTACCGAAGTCTCCGACCTTCAAGTAAAAGAAAATTTTTACGATTAATTAAATCGTATTTTTCACAAGGTCAACAGGGACGATATCCTTATAATAATGGGTGACATAAATGCACGTATCGGCAGTAATAACATTGGTTTTGAACAAATTATGGAAAAGAATAGCCCTGGTGACAGAAATGCAAATGGTAAACTGTTCTTGGAAACATCGGCGGATCATACTTTCCACACAAACCTTACCACAAATTAAGATGGAAATCAAGAGACACCCGGTCTACCACCAGGACACAAATATATCATTTCTGCATTGCGAGAAGCTGGTTTAGAAAGTTACAAGCGCAGATATAGCTTCCTGGTAGCTGAACTTAAACTTATGCTTTGAAAACGTATTCGTATATTTCCAGTGTCACCGATAAATATCAAAATATGCTACCAACTTCTCAACAAAACTAACCTAGACGAAGAATGGCGGAAAATTAGGGACATCCTCAGTGATTCCGCTAATAAAAAAATTGGCTTATCTCGAAGAGAAAACAAACAATGGCTATCGGTTGAGTTCTGGAACGCAGTGGAAGAAAGACGCAAAACGAGGGAATTGGTAGAGAATGAAGAAGACCCCTACCGTAAAAATGAGCTACAATTTCAACTTTCACAAAAAATCAAGAAAGTGAAGAGACAAGCCAGAAACGATAAGCGTAACTGTTTTAACTCCCCTGCTACAGAAGCTGAAACTGCAGCAGATCAAGGAAACATTAAGACCGTATTTAACGTGATCAAACAACTTTCCGGTAAAAAGGCGAATACAAACATGCCCATAAATGACAAAAATGGCATTAGATGGAAGGACCATTTGGGGAAATTTTAAATCACCCACAGAACAACGACAACATTTCTCACACGAATGGAACTTCCCAAACTGGTCATTAATCTATCGCCATCACTTAACTTAAAGATGGAAAAGCTGCCGGTATTGATAACTTACCAGCCAAATTTTATAAATCTGAACCAAACATTATCCCGGAACTAATTCCTACCTAACCATATGCTTGTACCCTTGGATAAACGACTCCGCAAAGACCAATCTGACTTTCGATCCAATCGCTCCTTCAACGACCAAATGAATGTAACGCTACTCTTTATTTAACGTTTGTTGACTTCGAAAAGGCTTTCGACGCAAGAAATAGGGAAAAATATGGGATGCTTTGGAAAGCAGGGGTGTTCTGACAAAAAAAGCGCAATATACCAATGCTATAATGAGAGTTCTACATCGTGGTAGAAGCAGCCAACCTTTCAACACCTTTAGCGGATGTCTACTAGGGCGGGTCGATTTAAAAATCGCTCAACGTACAAGGAAAATCGTATTCTAGGGATCAAAATAAGAAAGTTTGCCGAAGAAACCATATCTCTAAAACGAATTATGATATCCCTACCCTACGGGTCAATTTTGAAAAATCCCACTTTGACCCATTAAGAGTGCCCCAATCGAGTCCAAATGTATGACCGACCCCCACTAACTTTGTATGGCCGACCCACCCATGCCAGTGGCACCCCCCTGGAAGTCCCTGGGGGGTTCCCCATACAAACATTTCAAAAAATCACCATTTTCGGCACTTAACATGAAAAAATCAGCGAAATGGCTATATTTTTTTTTTCTTTTTGGAGTTTATTTTTCTCTTTAGAAATTTATTTAGTCAGAACATATGTAAATGAAAAAATGAATTTAACTTAGTAATAGAGAAGAAACAACAAAAATATTGCTTGAAGTCTTTTTTGCTTTCAAGTCTGGGCAATTTCGCACGGCTCTCTAATGTCGTCGCCATAAGACCCTCTACATTTCCCGGTATAACTCGTTTGGAAACGCTAGCTAGCAATTGAACGTGTCGTTCCGTTCCTTGTATGTGTGATGGAATTTTTGGATCAAAAACGGTGGATCATCTTGATTTAAATGTTCTTTCAATGTATCGTATGAAATGCTTCGCGTGAATGATGGTTCAAATACGTTTTTTATATCATTCAAACTTATCATTTCCGTTTAACTTGTGCAATTAAACTTTATATCTGGTTTTCTATAAACTCTAAGTTCCGTTGGGTCGTCAACATCGGTTCGATAGCGTAGAATTTTCTTGATAGCACAGTCGCGCTTTTCTTTTCTATTATCAAACAACATAGATAACAAGATATTTTCCGAATGCGCATAATATGAAATATCTGTAATTACTTGATTGACAATTCTGCGTAAACGAGGTTCTAGAAATCGTGACCAACTAATAAACTTAAAAATAATGCACTACCGTACACGACAGAGCTGTAATACTTGATATTGAAGTACATTGGCACATAACATTTAATAATAAATTCAACCAGAATTCTTTAATTTTCATCTAGATTTTCCGTTGTCACATACAATCGTAATGATCTAGCGGCCTTGGTGAGCAAGGGAGAATGTAAAATTTTCCCTGGTTTGATGTTAGCCAGATCCACCGAAATCCCGCCGCTAAAAATTGCATGGGCCATGTCGTATAAGTACTTTGAATCGGTGGAAATTTGAATTTTTTCTGGAGCAGGAGGCATATTTTTCACTCAATTTTCTGAAAGCCGTCCACCACCTGAAAATATATAAAAATAAAATAATTAAAAACGGTTGACAATTGTAATAAATGGGTGATAGCAATAACTTACCGGAAGAGTTTTACAAGTTTCGATTTGATCGTCGTATAATTCCACCGTGTGGGCCAGTGTTTGTTGGCTCACCGTCAGTGCATATGCCAATTAATGCATCCAGTGATATATTTTTATCGTTGAAAAAATCATTTAATTTGGTTGTTTTGTATTCAGCGGTTTCATGTTCCAGTCTTACGTAACCAATGAATTTAGAATTCGGTTCTCTCAAAATAACACGCTGTGGTTCTTTTACCATCCTAGTATGATACTTCTTATCAATTTTAGCTCTCGTTAAAGTATCATCTTTTCTGCCATCGAATGGAAACGCTAACAAATTGGTATCATCTAACGGTTTGCGAAGCACTTCCTGTCTGCATTTCTCTTTTTCTCTGCGAACTTTCGATTTATCCATGATGAGAGGTTTGCCATGCTTATCTTTCATTTTAAAATCTTGGAAAAGAGCGGTTCCTAATGCTGATGCTCCTCTATCAGGCATACCAAATCTGTCACATATCAAGGCAAAGTTAAAAAAATCGTATCTTTCTGTATATCGTGAACTTGTGCTTCTATTCATATCTCCTTGAACCGTATGGTGAATCATCGGGATCTCTCCTTGCTCCTTGCTCTTCAATTTCCATCATAAATACATCCACTGTTAGTCTTATCTGATTATGTTGATCGTGCATAAACTCTTTGAGTTGTTCTGGAACCAAGCTGCATGCGCATGGAGCTGTCTTCAAATCGCATTTACAATGTGAAAAATTGTTTCCAGAGATTTTAGAAACTCTGGAAATTTTGGGTTTTTCTTTTTGCTCTTGTTTTGGTCTTGATATTTGTCAAGCAATCTATTCAATTTAATAGATACACAATTTTTCGGCATTATTTCCATACAAAGTTTTTCCCAAATTCCAATCAATTTATTTTGAACTTGAATAGTGGATGATTTATAGGAAAACTTTTTTTGGTCTGTTTTAGCACGTTCGCTCAAGTAAAAATGATATCTCAAGATATCCAGATGGGTTGGTAAATTAAGATCAGTCAAATCAGTAGACACACTAAAGACAGTAACATCATTGGGTTTTCGATAGTTGTTGATGTTGTTGTAGCTTCATCTTGCGGTGTAGAGGATGGTGGATTCATTGTAATAGGATGATTAATGGATTTTTAAAATAGTACCAACAAGTTTACTTTCTTTGACAGTCGAAAACGTAATGAAGACTAAAGGTATATTGTCTACTTATTTATACTATTTTTTACTCCGTTATTCTACCTGCAATTGTGTCACAGTGATACCTTCATTTTTAAATAGGTTGCGGTGCATCGCAGTGATACTTTAATTGTTAAAATGGTTCAAAAGAACGCGCATTTCTTAAGAAGGTGCCATAAAAACCCACAAAAAGGGTTGTAAAAACAACGTTCATTTCTTAAGTAGGTGCTATAAAAAAACCACACAAGTAAGTTTACTACATACAGATGTGTCTTGTGGTGGCTTAAAAAACACACACAAGCAATTTTAAAAGGGTTTTTTAAAAGGGTTGAATAAAAAACCCATGCAAACGACATGCAAATGCATCACAGTGATGGCTTTGTTTTAAAAGGATTGTAAAAAACTCTAATTTCTAATAATATTTTTTAGTTTCTTTTCTATTACTAAGTTAAATTCATTTTTTTATTTACATATGTTCTGACTAAATAATTTTCTAAAGATAAAAATAAACTCCAAAAAGAAAAAACATAGCCATTTCGCTGATTTTTTCATGCAAAGTTCCAAAAATTGTGATTTTTTGAAATGTTTGTTTGGTGAACCCCCCAGGGTGTGCCACTGGCATAGCTGTGTCGGCCCTACAAAGTTAGTGGGGGTCGGTAATACATATGGACTCGATTGGGGTACTCTAAATGGGTCAAAGTGGGATTTTTCAAAATTTGACCAAAAAGTCCAAAGTCGGGACATCAGAATTCGTTTTAGAGGTATGGTTCCTTCTCAAAGTTTCTTATTTTGATCCCTAGAATACGATTTTCCTTGTACGTTGAGCGATTTTTTTGCCTCCCTACAAATCGATCCGCCCTAATGTCTACTCTCCCCGCTTCTTTTTATTACAACTCTTGATGTTATACTTGCATACTCAAACGAACAAAACCAAGGCATACAACGAAGAGTAAACCAACACCTTGAAGATTTAGAATATGCCAACGATATCGTCCTACTATCAAAAACAAAAGACAACATTCAAAGAAAGATTGACGACCTTTCTCAAAGGGCATCTGAATTTGGCATACGGATAAATGCAGCAAAAACCAAATGCATGGCTATAAAATGTTACCAAATAAATACATATACACTAAACAGCAGTTCAATTCAGAATGTCAAAAATTTTGCTATCTTGGTAGCAACATTCCTATTGACGGAGGTGCAAATGATGTTGATATGGGCATTAACAAGGTGAGAGCAGCGTTCCACAATCTGAGCAACGTCTGGAGATCTAATGCTCTTTGTCAAAAAACTAAATTACATATATACAATGCATGTATAAAATCCGGGAGCGCCCCGGTAGGCTAGTTGGTAGCGTGCTAGCTTATCAGTGCGGGGATCGTGGGTTCGATTCCCACCAGAGGCTCTGGTTTGTTTTCGCTACAACGAGCCGATAGCCTTTGTTGCTAGTGCTCGGTTAGGGATTTAGGATATAATTTATATAATATATAATGATTTATCTAGAAGTTTGTTATTTAGATTGTAGCTTTAATTAAACACATAAGGCCCTAATGGCTCGGTTAAAAAAAAATCCATACTACTATTTATATGGCTCAGAAACTTGGTTGGTGAATGAATATAAAAAGTTTTACACAGATGCCTACGCAATATCCTCAGAAACTGGTGGCCAAGAGTAATTTCAAATGAAGAAATTCTGCAACTTACTGAACAGGAAGACATTAATAACCAAATAAAAAGAAGGAAATATAAATGGCTAGGGCACACACTACGTAAACCATACGATGAAATATGTCATGCAACACTTGAATGGAACCCACAAGGTATATTGCAACACACAGAGGACAATGGAGATTCTACTTAAACAGCTTATGTTCCTGATGGAATACGCTAACACACTATTAATGTTTCAGCAACCGGCAACACTAATGTCAATAGCTAAAATCTGGGGACACCATAATAAAGTTTGACATTTTTGATCATAAACGTACAAAGTGTTAATGTACAAGTGCTATTTTTTTTCTTTACAGTGAGTTAAGAAAATCAATTTGGCCAAAAAATGGAAATTTCAAACGAATGTTTTCGTTGAATTATTTTTCACAACTTTCGACGTGGATTATCTCAACAAGAATGTGTCGATGAACTCAGTTCTTTGTATGGCGATAAAGCACCATCAAAACCACAGTATAGTGAATTCGATCGTGTTCGCAGTTCGGTCGCCGACGAATTCCGTCAAATTCGTTCAAAATCGGTTGTTGTGCCACAAAACATTGATGCAGTGCGAGAACTGATAATGCAAGATCGTCATGTGACATATTGTGAGATAGAGGCATCCTTGCACATTAGTTTCACTTCAATTCATTCGATTTTGCATGAACACTTAGTTTTAAACAAAATTTGTTCTCGTTGGATACCCCATAAATTATCAATGGCGCAAAATAAGGCTCGCGTCGATTGGTGTTAGGAAATGATTACAAAGTTCGACCCGCTTCAAAAGACATGTTTAAAATCATGACAGGAGACGAATCATGGATATATGCATATGAGCCGGAAACAAATCAGCAATCGATAGTGTGAGTATTCCAAATCCAACAAAAGTTGTTCGTAGAAGAAGCACAGCGAAGCATGACTCAGCGAATTGATGATTCATCCTCCGTACAGTCCTGATTTGGCACCCAATGACTTCTTCTTGTTCCCGAATATCAAAGTTAAAATGCGTGGTCAACGATTTACGAGCTCCTAAGAAGCGTTCAAAAACGGAAAATCTGCTATGAGGAATGTTTTGAACAAATATTATTATTATTATAATCATCTAACTCCCACTTGAGCATTGGGCGAATGCAAAAGTGTATTGATCATCAAAGGGAATATTTCGAAAAACAATAAAGACATTTTCATTTAAAAATGTTTGTTATTATTTTGGGGATTCCAGTTAAGTCTTTATGTGGTATTAGAATCACCGATTTTTTATATAAAAAATAATACAATTGGAATCACATATTTACAAAAATATAAATTTAAATAATTCCATTAAAAACCTGTGCGAAGTAACTAAATAAATTTTTAACTAAGGGTTGGTGCGAACTGGCTAAATCAAATCTAAACTAAATTCAGGTTTCCAATTTTTTATAAATTTTTATAATTTTTTTAAAGAAGTTTCAATACCTTTTGTCAATTTGTATTTAGTTTAGATTTTTTTTAGCCACCTTGCACATGGACTTAATTTAAATTTACAAAATGTTTTTAAATATCTTTGATTTTTTTTTTCAAATATCATACAAATTTGGAAACCTGAATTTAGTTTAGGTTTTAGTTAGCCAGCTCGCATCCATATTAAAAAACAGTGAACGACATATATTCTTTTCTACCGTTTTTATTATTTTGTTGTGTTGCCGATTTTTAAACCCAATACAGAGTAATAGTAGATGAGGGTAGTCGACGTGTAAAACAAACCTTTAATTACTCCTTTTTGAAAAAAATTTTGTTATTGCAAAATTTTTTAATATATTTGATTTCTATGTGTCTTTTAGGATACCACATACAAGCAGCGATTGATAGCGCCTTTTTTGGAGAGTCGAGTAAAGAAAACTGTAAAAGACTTATTGTCTGAATTATCAACACCAGCTCGAAATGCAAGTAAGAAACTTTTTATGGCATGCAATTAATAAATTTAGGGGTTTAGAAATAATGTGTGAAATATCTTTCTTTTTTATGCTCCGGACAGTTAACTTCTAAACACGTTGTCTTATGCCGTTTTCTTTTCTCAAAAAAAAAAAAATGTTGCCTTTCCTCTGTCCTATTCTATGTGTTTCTGTACATAGTAATAAAATGTAAAAGCTTAGATATCAAATTAAAGGTATTTGAGATACATATTTAAATGTGTATAAAATATACTGAATCATGGCTTAAACTTCTTGAAATTGTAACAAAATATCACATGTTTGATATTTTAATGTTTTATTAAAGAAGTTGTGCATGCTTGGACATGCTTTAAACGCATTTAAAAAAAGACTTAAATTTAATACCTAATTTGTCCGTTTTTACTTTTTATTACTATGCACATACATTATACATTTTGTAAAAAAGGCAGAAAAAGGCTAGTTTTTTGGTCAAAAAAAAACGGTATTAGTTTGTTATATGTATTTGTTTTTTACAAATGTAAATCTAGTTAAATAATATTTGGAGAAAATCTGTCTATGTTCGTTGGGTAGACACATATACAGGTTGGTTGAAAAGTTCCTGCGCTCACCAAAAGATGGCACTGCTAGCTCCAAACTTTTTTTTTCTCAAGTTGGTATAACTGTCCTGAGAACACATGCAAAGTTGCAAGTCATTCTGTCAATTCTTTCTTTTTACAAGCCATTTGAAGTTGACGTGTCATTGATTTTTTTAATATGGAACAAATTGTATATCGTGCAGTCATTAGATTCTTTGTTTTGAAGGGTTTAAAAGCAAAGGAAATTTATGAACAATTGTTAGAAGTGTATAAGGAGTCCTCACCTTCAAAACGCACCGTTGAATTTTGGGCTCGTAAATTTAAACGTGGTCGTACCAGCCTTGAAGACGTCCACGTGAAGGACGACCAAAAACTGCAACCACAGCAGAAATCGTTGAGCGGGTACATAATATGGTTAGTGAAGATCCAAGTTTGACTAAGCGTGAAGCTTATGCCATAGACATCTCAGATAAACGAGTACTCCATATTTTACATGAAGAATTACGTATGAAAAAACTGTTTGGAAAGTTAGTGCCGCACACATTAACAATTCAATAAAAACTGGATCGAAAACAAACTTCTCAGCGTAATTTGGAGCGTTTTAAGCCGAATAAAACCGACTTCTTGCGTCGTTTTATAACTATAGATGAGACTTGGATCTACCACCATGATCCTAAATTGAAACAAGAACGTTTACAGTGGACTGAAGCTGGTTGTTCAGCTCCAAAGCAGGTGAAGTCACAACGATCAGCAAAGAAGGTTATGGCATCAGTTTTTTGGGATGCAAAAGGAATTTTGTTGATTGATTATCTTCAGAAAGGTAAAACAATCAACACTGAACATTTTTGCAGCCTTTTGGATCAGCTGGATGAAAAAATTCGTGAGAAAAGACCTGGTTTAAAGAAGAAGAAAAAACATTTTTCATCAAGACAATGCACCTGCTCACAAAAGTGTTTTGAAGATGGCTAAATTCAAAGAATTAAAGTAAGAATTGCTTGAACATCCATCGTATTCACCAGATTTTGCTCCCAGTGACTACTATCTCTTCAAACAATTCCTTCGTGGAATGCATTTTTCGTCGAATGAAGAGGCCATAGCAGCCGTAGACGGTTATTTTGCAGAGCTTCCGGAAAACCATCATAAGGATGGGATAAAATTATTGGAAGATCATTGGAACAAGTGTATTGAGCTTCTAGGAGATTATATTGAATAAAAAAATATATTTCGTAACAAAAACAGTATTCTTTCATTTCGAGCGCAGGAACTTTTCTACCAACCTGTATATGCAAATCAATCTGAAACAAAAAAATCCGTGGGAAACGGACATACCATAGTACACGTAACGTGACTTGTCCATTAGAACAGAGACCAGTTCTCAGACCGGCACATAGGAGAGGGTGACCACTGGGACGATTTTGCCCATTTACAATACCAAACTGGTGTGATAGACGGATGAGGACTTTTTTGGCTGTATATGCGATTTCCAAATAATTGCATTTTAATTAACTAAGAACAGCGCCTAATACAAAGTTTGCTGCGTCTGTTGTGAAGTTATAAATACGTATCCTACTTAAATGAAGATTAAATGATGACTAATAAGCTCAAAATAATTACATATAGAAAGATTTAAAGCAGGGGTGCCCAAAAGTTCCTTATAAAAGAGCAAACACCAATACATTTAAAGAATAACTAATTTTTATTAAAAATTTTTTATTGTAAAAACCAATACATACAAAGAAAAAAAATATTTCATATTATACGTTAAACAAAAACAAAATCTACATTGATTATCGCTGTCGTCAATGTTTACCAGCAAAGCATACGAAAGTGTTGTTGCTTTGCACTTGCGTGTATACAGAGAAGAACGACAAAAAAAAACTAATAAGGCAAAGTTGTTTGTGTATTTCGTATTGCTATTGCTGAGTGTTCTATGTGTATTTAAACACACAGCCTAAAGCTAAGAGCATTTACAAAAACAAATGAGCATAAAGAGTATAGGCCTTGGACATCCTTGATTTAAAGTTATGAGCGTACACTTTTGATTCTACCTAATTACATGTTTTTTTTAAGAAAATGTATCGTTATATTTTCTAAATATGCATGTATAAAAAATGTGCATCGTCGACGTCGGCAGCACAATAAGCAACAGTTAACATTTAACATTTACGCCCAAATTTTGTAAATCCCCTGCATTCAACGCCTCGACTTCACTTTCTAACGCCAATGCGAGTGTAAAAGAATCGAATTTTATAAATCACTACGTCATTGCGTTGGACTTTAACGTTAAAACTTTAATTGTCAAATTGAAATAATTTCAGTGTTACCTGCATTTATGCATATATGGAAAATATGCTTAATTTGTTACATTAACCCTATTTTTTTGTTATTGGCAACTGCAATGTTAACAGCTGATTGAAAATTAAATAAAAACGTTAACAATTTGAATTTTTTTTTAATTTTATGTAAAAACTTATTTTATTTATTTATAATCTTGAGTATTTCCTGTACAACAAGTCTAAAACTTATATAAATAATAATCTTGTATAAAAAGTTGTGAAGAAAAATAAAAAAAATCGATCAAAATCCAAAAAAAATAAATAAAATGTACTGTTACTTCCTCGGATGATGTAGAATCCATCCATGGTATTGGTGTTAACAAACGTCAATTACGGTACGATATTGATGTCAAATTACAAATGGTGTTTTTATACCCTCCACCATATATGGTGAGGGTATATATAAGTTTGTCATTCCGTTTGTAATTTCTACAATATTGATCTTAGACCCTATAATGTATATATATTCTGGTTCCTTGTGAAGAGCGAATTTGATTTAACGGTGTCCGTCTGTCCGTCTGTGTGTTGAAATAGATTTTCCGAAGACCCCAGACATGATGAGGATCTGCTTTTTATATATTTCTGTCACATGTGATTCATTTCTGTTTGCTATTAAAATTCAGCCAGATCGGTTCATAAATGGCTGAGATATGAACAAAAAACCACGACTACCTCCAATATTTTTCCGTAAAATACTCTTTTTTAATATGTATGTTGAATTTTACGCATAACAAACAAATCACATGATTTGCCGCTATTAGACAAACAAATAGACTCAATATATTTTAGTTTAATGCATTGTTAGTAATAGCGTTGATGGCTCAGCTGTGTAGGTGGCTGCCTAAGACACAGCAAGTGCCGAAGTGTTATTGTTTTGTCAATAGCGCCACCTATTGAGATGAGTCTTGTCTGTCTGTGCTACAATCAGACAATAATTTCATCAAAGACACTAATTTCTTAATTTCTTGAGTTGTAACTATTTGTCAAAAGTTGGATTCTCTCCATTTTGCATATTTTGCTGCAGAGCTAGTCTACTTCAAAAGTTTTTACATTATTTGTATCAAAAACAGCAGAAAATATTTTTTAGGACATTGGTGGAGGGTATTCAAAGATTTGGCATAGCCGAATTTAAGCCTTTTTTACTTGTTTTTTTAAAATAGTTTGAAGAAAATTTCAAAACAAGGCACAAACAATGCATATATATAAATAAAGACTACTTTTTTGCATCGTGGAAGACATCGTCATGGTGTAGTGTCGATTCAATGTCTTACATCCTCAAAAAACCACGTAACTATAACCTGATCTCTATTGCTTTTTAAAAAGATAAAACGACTTACCCTTACTTTTTTAATAAAAAAAACAACAGTTTTATTTGTTTGTACAACACCATGACAATATCTCTCATGATGCAAAAACATACTCTTGGTTTTTATATGTGCAGATTATAAAGGTTCGGCATTCCCATCTAAAATATTAGATCTGCTCAGGAATGGATTGAACCTTATTATATCTGAAGCCATTTATGATAACATATAATTAGATATGACATGAACAGGTCTGGCACCAGATCTGTTTATATCCAAAGAGATCAGGAAAATTGGTTGATTTTTTGGCCAGATATGAGCAAATATGGTCATCTGGTACCAGATCTGTTCATGCCAGATCTAGTACAAGATTGTAGCCATTTGAGCCGTTTGCATAGGCAGCAAAATAAAAATGTACAGTCATGTTCGAAAAAATAGGGACACTTGCATGCGACAAATTTAAAATAAAAAACACACATAAATTTTTCTAAAAAAAATAAAAATATTATTTCTAGATTATAGTACAACATTAACTCTTCATTTTAAGCAACAACTCAAACTTTGTTGTTGCAATTGAAAAAAACAACATTAAAAAGTATTATAATTTTCTATAGTCGAATGTGAATAAAAATAGGGACAGAAAGAAAATGGTTTGAAATATTATTAGTATTATATATTTATTTAAATAAATGTACCAAGTATGTAGCCGATGGTGAAAAAGGTATGGGATATAGAAAATCGAAACAGATTGCCTTGTGCATGGAATTTTCAAATTTTGTTTGTGCCAGACTACTTCGTTGTTATTGTTTATCAATTCTCAGCCAAACGAAAGAATACCTGATCACTATTAAGTCCTTAGAAAGCTGATTTTCTATCGAAAATCGGAAATTATTTACAAATTTTAAAGAGCATCGAAGGTTAAATTTTGTTTTTTGGGGTTTTCGAATTCACATTGCAATAATTACTCTGCGGGGAAAATGAGTCAATTGGAAATTGGGACCTGTCCCGGGATAGGTGAAAACTTAACGACTTGTTCTTTTAGACCTGTCCTGTGACATGTCACAGAGGGCAATTGGCCCCCTCCTGGGACAAGCCCATGTTAAAGTGATCGGTCCCGTGACCGGTCCCTATTACAATGAACCGGTCATGTGACGTGTCCTGGGATATGTCCTTTTCCCGCAGGGTATAGTTTTTAAAAGTAGACGTGTTTAGCTAACTGAAGGCTTCAATGTTTTTATTTTAACATTTACAGTTTTTAATTGTCAGACGTAAAAAAACTTTTTGGTATTCTTAATTGTAAAGTGTGGTTAAATTTTAAAGGCCGATGTTGAATGTGAACCACGCCTTATCGTCAAGTTTTTTTCTGCATTTCATTTGCATGCTCGCCAAGTTCGTTCTGCGGAAAACATTGCTGTTGTTCGCGATAGTGTGTCATGAGGTCGGCCAAGCATTTACCGTGAATGGTGTTCGCTATCGCGAGATGGCCAGGAATTGAGGATATGACCCTGGACGATAAGTGGTTTCAACAGGACGGTGCCACTTGCCACACAGCTAACGAAACAATGGCTCTTTTGCGCGACAAATTCAATGGCCGTGTTATCTCACGTGGTGGCGATGTCAATTGGCCGCCAAGATCATGTGATTTGACACCGTCGGACTTCTTTCTTTGGGGTTATTTGAAAGAAAAGGTGTACGTCGATAACCCAGCAACAATTCAAGAGCTAAAGAATGAGATAATTCGGCTCATTAACGGCATAGAACCTCAATTATGCCTCAGCGTCTTCGAAAATTTGGACCATCGGATGGAGGTTGCTGCCGAGGTCGCGGCGGCCATTTGGCCGATATTTTGTTCCATACATAAAGAAACCCATAACAAATTATCATAATAAAAATATATGACAATTATTTTCTAAATAATTTGTGTTTTATTAAAAATCAACATCGGCCCTTAAAATTAAACAATCATTTACTTAATTCTTAAAATATTCTAAAAATAACAAAAAAAATCATGATGATGCAAAATAAGATTTAAATGCATTAAATATTTTAAATGTCTTACTTTTTTGATAATAGTATTAACAAACAAGAGTAATTTGATCGTTTCTGCTTTAATTGTATCATTTATTATCCGGTTGCTTCGACTTAGGAATATAAAACCGTACCTATAATTTACTGGGTCTTGAAATTTAAAATTACAAGTCGTAAAATAAATCTCTTAATGTCATTATGTAGCTAAACACGTCTACTTTTAAAAACTATCAAGTAATTATTGCAATATGAATTGAAATACCAACGAAGTAGTCTGGCACAAAAAAAAATGAAAATTCCATGCACATGGCAATCTGCTCCGATTTTCTTTATCTCATACCTTTTTCACCCTTGGCTCCATACTTAATACAATTATTTACATAAATATGATACAGAAATGGGTACATCTATTAGATACAATGACCTCTATTATATTTCCATCAAAAAATATAATATTTACTAATTATATTTTAAACCATTTTCTTACTGTCACTATTTTTATTCACATTCGACTACAGGAAATTATAATACCTTTTAGTGTTGTTTTTTTTTCAATTGCAACAAGAAAGTTTGAATTGTTGCATACAATGAAGAATTATTGTTGTACTATAATCTACAAATAATATTGGTAGTTTCTTCCTAAAATGTATGTGTGTTTTTTTACTTTAAATTTGCTGCATGCAATTGTCCCGCAATTTGTTCGCACATACAAATATATATATATATATATATATATATATATATATATATATATATATATATAAATACAGGGTGATTCAGTCACGACCCGCCGAATTTCACCAGCGTATTCCTTGGGTCATTTCATGAAAATATGTCCACTACGACCATCCCCGAGAATGCAAGTGTGAGAAATGGCAGTTGTTTAAAAATTTTCGGATTGGAGGTCGGAGGATAGAAGGGTAAAATTGCTTACTTTGGGCTTGTTGGTAAGGTCTTTGGGAATTAGTAAAGAAAAAAATGTTAAAAAGTAAAATCGCCGAGATACAGAGCTTTAAAAATATATTTCTAATTTAGCTAGGGGTTTGAGTCTTCAGGTACCCTCTACAAATATTGTTACTTATCGTTTAATGAAAAAACACATTAAAATAAAAAATAACAAAAACAATTTATGTGGATTTTTTCATCTACACATCACATACGTAGCACATGTGTGGCCATGAAGAATAATCTACTCTGTTTGCATTTTTTATTTTTCTTTGGGTTTGTTTACTCAAATCAACTCAAACTGGATTTTATATGTACTGTGCATGGTTGTAGCTGGAAACTGGGGCCCTAGGGGGTTAGACCCCCCCCCCCCCCCGCATTTTGACAAACTTTATAAATATAGTTTTTTCTGACAACTGTATGAATAAAAAT
Source organism: Eustalomyia histrio (assembly GCA_949748255.1). Lineage (NCBI taxonomy): Eukaryota > Metazoa > Arthropoda > Insecta > Diptera > Anthomyiidae > Eustalomyia > Eustalomyia histrio. The sequence continues at coordinate 112,681,829 of OX456525.1, forward strand.
TAGATAACCCTCTTTCTGATTTCTCGCTCTCTGCAGTGTATACTCTCACAGCAATGATGCAAACACAAAAAAGGTTTGTTGTTTTCTTTTTATATTTTTTTGCATCAGTTGGATAGTGAATGTTGAAAGCTACAGACAATAATTTACGGGCGAATTTGTATTTATTTGAAAAAAAAAAATTAATGAAATAATAGAGTTTATTTATAATACGCGATTTCAAGGTGGTAATTTGAATTTGCATACACGACTAGCAGAAGCATTGACCAATGAGTTAGAGCGTGAAAGAGCCGCTGAAGATGGCGAAGCGTTTTTAGATGAGGAAATTGATGACTTTCCAGGAGTTGACGACGATATAGATCTAAATTAAATGATTTGGTTATCGAATCAGATGAAGTGTTTGATAGTGACGACTATGAAGAAATTGAAGAACAGAATGATGCCGAAGATTCTTTCCTTGGTAAGGACGGTACTATATGGTGTAAAAATGAACCATATATTGGAATTCGTATACGTCAACACAATATCATGCATTTTCGACCTGGTCCGAAGCAACAAAACGGTGTTCCAATTGAGGTATTCAAAAAATTTTTCACACCAGATATAACATTTATTATAATTTCTGAAACGAATCGCCATGGAAAAGCTGTAGTAGAGAAGTGGAATGCAAAACCAAAAGTTTGGAAAGATATGACCAAAACTGAACTAGATGCATTCGTCGGTATTCTTTTGGCATCTGGTTGTTCCCAGAATAATATGCAAACCACAAAGGTTTTGTGGCAGTCAAATAATTTGAACATATCCAGAGCAGCCATGTCTTTAATCGATTCTCTGTACTGGTACGATACATTCGTTTTGATAATGGTAGAACACGCGCTCGTCGATTGCGCGATGATAAAGCTGCACCAATTCGTGACGTTTGGAATTTTTAAATGAAAAACTTGCCAAAAAATATAGTCCGCACGGCAGCATAATGAAAACAAAAAAATTCACACAATATATACAATCAAAACAAGCGAAATATGGCATCAGAATTTGGTGGGCTTGCGATTCGAAATCTAAGGAAAGCTTTATACCGGTCGACGAAAAGGAGAAGAACAGGAAGTAAATCAAGGTGAAAATGTTATGCTACAACTCGCAAAGCCATACAACAGACAGTACAATTGTAGCTGACAACTTTTTTACCACTTTAGAAGGAGTAAAGCGTCTGGCCAGAATTGGTCTTGCATTTTTTGGTACCATTCGGTCCAATAAAAGATGTATTCCTAACGAAATGAGAAAGGATCCTTCTCGTCCTGTTCTGTCATCTGTATTTGGATTTCACGAAAATTTAGTTTCAATTTGCGGCTATGTGCCAAAAAAAATAAATGTTTAAACCTACTTTCGACCTTCCATTATACGAAAAATTGTGAAGGGGAAGCAATGAAAACCGAAGCAATTCTCTTTTACAATGAAAAAAAAGCAGGCGTCGATTGTATGGACCAAATGGTTACACATTTTACTACAAAGCGACCAACAGATGGACTTTTGCGTTCTTATGCAACATGTTGGATATCATGGCACTGGCTGCATTTATTATTTGCAAATGAGTTGATGGTCTTAATAAAAACAATGGTAGAAGAAATTTTCTCACTACGTTAGCTGATACATTGGTTTTCCAAATATTGAAAACCGAATGAACAACATTTACATCAGCAAACAGTTCAGCACTCGTTTGACCATGGAATCGTTTTGCCTGGGTAGGTGGTTTAGCATGTACTAAGAACAAAAAAAAAATAGAAAATATATATCTTTCTGGCGTGTTAACAATATAACAATGTTATATTTTCACTAAAATAACATATTTTTCATATAAATGTATTGATTCGTCATCCGTCACGGTTTTTACACGTCTTTTAAAGCACCACGGTCGAACTTTTTAATGATTTCCTTACACCAATCGACGCGAGCCTTTTTTTGAGCGATTGATAAATTATGGGGTATCCATCGAGAACAAATATTTTTACAACTACGTGTTTATGCAAAATCGAATGTAGTGAAGTGGAACTAATGTGCAAGGATGCCTCTATCTCTATGTCACATGACGATCTTGCATTATCAGTTCCCGCACTGCATCGATGTTGTCTGGCACAACAATCGATTTTGGACGACCTTCATGGAATTCGTCGGCGACCGAACTACGACCACGAATGAATTCACTACACGAGCGATATACAGCGGTTTTTGATGGTGTTTTATCGCCATACAACCGAGTTCATCGACACATTCTTGTTAAAATAATCCACGTCGAAAGATGTGAAAAATAAACTCACTGTAAACAAAACAAATAGCATTTGCACATCAAAACGTTGTGAGTACGATTATGCTTAAAATGTTTAATTATATTATGGTGTTGCCAGATTTGACGTTAGTGTTGCCAGTGCCAGAAATATAAATAGTACCTCTCGTAATATCAGTTCTTGTTCTTGGCGAATCAAACCTTAAATTTTTAGCTGCATAATTATCTTTTTGTTTATTATTTTGATTATTGTAATAAGTTGTCATCCAATTATTTTAAGACAAGTTGATAATTTTCCTTTTGGGTTAAAAAACTTTTTTTTTCTTTATTTATTCAAGGCATGTTATTACATTGTTATCCTTCAAAATTTCTGATTTTTTTTAAATTTACTTTAATATCCGCAAACTTTATTTGTACGAATTAACACTTTAAACATATTTTGTTATCTTTTTCCTTTTTGTAGAAAAAATATTCTTACGATTTTACCCTTTTTAAATCTTTGATTTATTTACCTTTAAAATAAATCTAGTTCTTTCTATATTGCAAATAATAAACACAGTTTGAAATTATTTATAGCACTATTTATTTTTAACAGGCACTAGAATTACAGAAAACACTTTAATATCACACTTTATTCACACGATGTAAATAGACTAAACGTTATTCACACTTTAGTTCTCAACACTTCAGCGTTTTATTTAAAACTGAACTGCTACATCACCAAGTACACCTATTTATATGAGTTATCAGGTATTCATCTTTTTCATCATTTTCATCTTTTCGCTGACTATTTTAATTCGATTGCGCACAAACTCATGAAGCTCGTTAAGATTTTCTTGTTCCTGGGAAGCGTTGTCGTTGTCTTTATAACGGCGGGCTTAACACCAAATTCTGAATCGCCAGGCAATTTAAGTTCCATTCCGAAAATAATTTTTGCAGTTGTCCGGGAGGTGGAATCGTGAACAGCCGATCTGTTGCCAGCAGAAATTTGAGGATGTGTTCGTCCCAGTCCTTCTAATGTGTACGATTAAATCTTTCGACCATACCATAAGATTGTGTATGCAGCGGGGTGGTTCTTGTTTTTCTTATTCCATACAACTCACACATTTCCTTGAAAATAGCAGATTCAAAATTACTTCCCTGGTCAGAGTGTAATTCTAATGGAACACCGTAGCGGCACACCCAGTTCACAAATGCGCTTATTACCGTTCTGACTTCCTGGTTCGTTGTGGCGTATACCTCAGGCCATTTACTGAAATAGTCGATCACCACAAGAACGTACACTCAGAAAAAAAGTTACTAGAAAAATATGTAAACGCTTTTCAAACCCACTTGACTATTTTTGTACTGATTTTTAGTAAAAAAAATTATTTAGCAAATCTTTTTGCTATTTACATTTTACAAATTACAAAATTTTTACAGAATATTTACAAATTTTAGTTTCTAATTTCAGAAATCATTTTACAAATTTTTGAAAACCGTTTTGCTAGAATTAGCAAATAAATTTACTAATTTTAAAAAAGTGAATACTGAAGGAAATGTTATTTTTAATTAAAACTTAAACCTACAAATTTAAATGGCCTTAAAATGTTACATAGATTAAAAAAAGGATCGGAAGTGAAGATACCGACTCATGTTTAAAAATAGGACATCTACTTAAAATAGCACTTAAAAGTTTTTTTTTTTTTATTAAAACTATTTAATACAAGTTTAAATTATATGTAAGATATTTACATAACTTTAAAGTTGTTAAATAATTTGAGTTCATTTAAATACATAATTTTTCAATTAATTCAAATTCATTGCGAACTTATAAAATATTCTTTTAGTTTTCTTTTCCTTTTGTTGATATTTTAAATATCTAATAAATCTAAAGGCAATTTGTTAAATATATTAGGCAATACAGTGGCGAAGGTGTTTTTTCCGTAGTTGTTGTGATGACGTTCCACTTTGAACCTTCCGTCAGATCGCAGTCTCGTGTTGTGTTCGTGGTCGATGACTTTTAGGAAACGAATATCTTTGAAGAACTCAATTATTAAAGTGGTGCGATAAATGCTGTCCACGTTCAATACCCCCAGTTCACTGGCGATGTTATTGTACGTGGTCTGCGTGTTGTTGTTGTTTATGTTGTGGAGGTGTATGTTGTTATATGACGAACTGATGTTAATGCCGTTGTGCATGTTGTTGTTTTGGTTATTAATGGTGGTGTTGTTGCCGATGGTAGTGTTGTTGTTGATATTAGTGTTGTTGTTGATGGTGGTGTTGTTGTTAGTGGTGTTGATAGCTGATAAGATAGATAAACTTTCAGCAGTATTGTTGTTGTTGCCGGGTATGTTGTTGTTGCCGGGTACGTTGTTGTTGCTGGGTACGTTGTTTTTGCCAGGTACGTTGTTGCTGCCGGGTACGTTGTTTTTGCCGGGTACGTTGTTGTTGCCGGGTACGTTGTTGTTGCCGGGTACGTTGTTGTTTCCGGGTACGTCGTTGTTGCAGGGTAAGTTGTTGTTGCCGGGTACGTTGTTGTTGCCGGGTACATTGTTGTTTCCGCGTACGTTGTTGTAGTTGCCGGTTACGTTGTTGTTGTCGGGTACGTTGTTGTTGCTGGGTGTGTTGTTTGGAGTGTTTGTGTGAATCATAGAATAATTTATCATGTTGTTGTGTCTTTTATTCTTTAGCAGTATCTTCAATATTTGGTTTTGTGTTTGTTGCAGGGATTTACAGTAGGTAGCACTTCGCCATGCCGTTATGCCATGTCTAATGTAGGACTCTGCTAATGAAAAGTAGGCCTGTTTAAGCACTTTAAAAGACGCACAGTTACTTAAATGATACAGACTGTATGCTGTTTTCCGTAGTTTTTTACGAAGAAGTTGAATATGGTCTAGCCATTTAAAATTGTGGCCAACGTAAATTCCCAGATATTTGTAAGTGGCTACGACTTCAATAAATGTTGTGCATGTGTCTGTATGTGTAGTGCTATTACTGTTGATTGTTTTATGAAGGCATTGGGTATCGTGGAATTTTAGGCTGATACTGGTATGCTTAATATGGGATGGCTTGATGTGCATTAATTTTGTTTTTGTTGCGTTTATAACAAGACCATTATCATGACACCATTTTGTTATTTTATTGAGTTCATTTTGCATTACTACAGAAGCTGTGCTTAGATTTTCGTGTGCAACAATGACTGCTGTGTCATCTGCATATGCAAATGTAGTACTATTTTTTAGCATGTTTATCATTTCATTAGCGTAAATTAGGTAGAGGATTGGGCCCAGTTTCGATCCTTGGGGTACTCCATAGCAAGATGTAGTTTCGGCGCTTAATGTATTTTGTATTTTTACGCGATATGTTCGGAGTTCCAAATAATTTTTGAACCAATTCAAACAGTCATCTCGAATTCCGTTTCTATATAAAATGTTCAAAGATTTGTTATGAAATAAGGTATCGAAGGCCTTACTGAAATCAATAAACAGCACTAAACATTGATTTTTTTTATTTAGGCAACCATTTATATAATTTGTTAAATTTCCCAATAGCTTATTAATGTTTTTTTCCCTTTTGGAAACCATATTGGTTAGGGTTTATAATTTTATACTTTTGAAGAAAGCTCGCAAGTCTTCTTACAATGATTTCTTCTATGACTTTCTCGATAGCAGATAATATCGCTATGGGTCTGTAGTTGTTGTAGTAATTTTTTGTGCCATTTTTGTATGTTGGTCGTAAGATCGATGTTTTTAATAAATTCGGAATTATAGCGCATTTTATGCTTGAGTTTACAAGGGCTGTTATTACTGGCGTAATAAATCTAGCATTGATTTTAAGATCTTTTCGCCGAATTCCATCTATACCGGCACCTTTTTTAGTATTTAAATTATTTAATATCATATATACTTCTCTTTCATGTTTTGTATTATGGTAGTAGGATTGTTTAGGGTTTTAATATCACAGTTATGGATAATATTTTGAACATTATTTTCGTTTTTAAAGTTTCTTATTATTGTGTCATCGATATTAGTAGTTTTTTTCATTTATTAATTGCCATGTAACTCTAATATTACTTCTATTTTCATAAAATTTATTTTTATAATAATTATTTTTTGAAAAAATTATTTTTTTATTTAGTTTGTTTCGCAACTTTTTATATTCGTATTCGTATTCATATTGTTTATTGTTTTTGTTATTGCGCCATTTATTTTACAAGATCATCACTTATCCACGTATTTGATTTTCTTGTTTCTTTTTGGTTTTATTTGTTTTTTTAACTTTCGTATATATCAGGTAAAATTTTATAAATTTCATCAAAGAAGTCATTTGTGTTTAGATTCTGATTTATTAAAGCACTCCAGTTCACTTCCTTAATTTTTTTTATTAATTTTTACACTATCTAACTTGGCACACGGTAATACTAGGTTTTTCCCTTAATGGGTTTTCTTTTTTGGTATCTTTATAAACACAACAGAAAATTGAGTAATGGTTAACAATAGCAGCATATGTTTTTGTAGTTGTTTTGCTGTTTCTAACATGCAAATGGTCAATGCATGTACTTTTTTCTTTATTTATATCCTCTCTTGTGCTCTCATTGCATTGTAGCCCATTAGACAATATCATTTCTAAATATTTAGTTGTTGCGTTTTGTGTAGGTATGTCTATATTCATATCCCCTATAAGAATTAGATCTTGTTTGTTTCTTATTTCATGTAGCGTTTTATCAAGTTCTAATATGAATTTGTTTACGTTTAGATGAGGGGGGCGATACACTGAAAGAAGGGTTGTTGTTTTGTTTTTGGTGTTTATATCAATTTGTAGTGCTTCAAAAGAAGTTATGTGCAATGAAAGAGTTGAATATGTTAAATTATCTCTTATAACCACAGCTATTCCTTCTCCTTTACCATCTCGGTTGAAAAAAACAGAATTAAAGGTATTGATGTTGTAAAGATGATTTTCATCGTCTGTTAAGTTTGTTTCGAGCAGAACAATTATATCAATATTGGTTATTATTTGGTTTATGCTCGTTAAAAAAGGTGTGAAATTTAATCGTAATGATCTAATGTTCATATATATGATTGCTAAGGGATAACTTAAAATGTTTTTATCAATTTGATTAAAATTATCAATCGATTGATTCATGATTGGAATCATTTTTTATATAAAAAAGTGTAAAAGATTTTTGGAAAGAAAATATTTAATTTGGTGATTTCAATAAAACAAGTAACGATATATTTAGCAAGATTAAATAGTGAGTGTTATTAGATTAATATCGGCTGAATTGTGAATAAGAATTGGGTTTGATAGTTCATTCTTTTTTGCAAATATGGATCCATTACGAACCCAAACAAATTTCCAGGCTTGTGTTTTTGCAAGCCAAAGAAGTCGGCGATTATAAGCGGTTAATTGATCATTAATGTAAATATAATCATTACTACTATTGTTGTTACGGCTGTTTTCATCATTGTTAACATTAATTATACTTGTGTCAACTCTATGACGACTAATTTTACTTAATAATTCTCTTTTCTTATTAAGAGAACAAAACTCCACAATTACTTTGTCTGTTTTATCACTCTGTACGCATTACTAATATCAGCATCGCTTATTTCCACATTCACAGAAGAGCCAATTTTTTTGACAACATCATTTACTGAAATCTCTTGATTGTTAATGTTTTTTATTTCAATGTTGATGTGTTTATCCATGTCTTGCATTTGCTTTTCCCTTTCTTTGTTTTTTTCACACAGTTCGTTGACCTGAGTTGTTAGAGTTGTGAGGGTGCTTGTAATTGTTGTAACAGCCGTTTGTATGTTTGTGTTGATTTGGTTATTATTTTGATTTATGTTTATGGCTAATTGTTGCATTTATGTTTTGATGTCGTTGATATCTGTTTTGATTGTTGTTACATCAGTTTTAAGTAACATAACATCAGATTTTACAGTACCAAGACTGTTATTTACGTCAGTTAGGGACAAAAGGTCTCTAAAGCGTTTAGCATCATCATTATCATTGTGATCATTATCCTCATCTCGCCTTTGTTTTTGTTGAGATTTTTCATCAACTACTACCAGATATGTGTTATTTGATCCTCTCCGCGGTTTGCATGCATGACATCTCCACTCTTCCTTAATTTTAGAGCTCATGCCATTATATGAACTTTCTGATAAGGTGCAGCAAGGTAGGAAATGGTAACTGGAGTTGCAGCCAAGACATTTAACGTTTGTTGTTGTTATTTGTTTATTGCAAGACTGGCACACACTCATTTTTTATATTTCTTTTTATGTATATGAACTTTGCTTTAATTTTTTTTTATTTGAAAAAAATAGAACAATTTTGTTTTTTTTTTTTTAATTACAAAAATTACATTTTGAATTATGATTTTTTAAAAAGATTTTTTATTCACAATGTTCAGTATAAATATTTATATATTTTTGAATTTTTTGAACACTTGAACTAGGTTAAAACAAGATTTTTATATTTTTAACAAGAACACAACTAAAAGTTCAACCTTCGCAATGAGAACTTAAAAATTAACCCTTAAAACAATTAAAATTAAGCTTAACATAAAAAAAATTTACTAAAATATTTTTCAAAACAGAAGTTTCCAAATTAAAACAAAATGATAAATTCGTTAATGTTTTTACAATTTTTAAGCCGTTGATTGATTGTTTTTTTTTTTTTTAATTTGTCTAAAATATTTTTTGAAGAAAATAAATAAAATAAAAAGTTTTTATGCTCGATAAAAAAAACAAATTTGAAATTTTGTACTAATATTAACAATATGTATTTAGTACATTTTTTTGCTGATTTTAGCAAACAGATTTAAAATTTCACTTGACAAAAAGTTTACTAACATTTTGTAACGGCTACTAACTTTTCTATTAATTTCATTGTACTACACGTCAGCAGACATGTATTGCTTAGAGTAGCAAAAAATACCGCTTGGCTTAAATTAGCAAAATTTTCAGTTGCGATTACAGACTTTTTTTGGTGAGTGCAACGGTTTCCGGAATCACTGACAGGGAAAGGGCATGCTACATCCATTGCTATCTGCTCAAATAAGGCACCCGAGTTGTATTGTTGAAGTTGCCCACGACTTCCCCTTACTGGTCCTTTAGCTGCGACGTACTGCGCGCAATTTGCTTTCCAATCGCTTACAGCTTGCTGGCAGCTGACCCAGTAGAATCGTTGTTTTAACTTCTCTAAGGTTTTCATGACACCGAGATGACCACTACTGGGACCGTCATGGAACTCTTTTAATACTTTTGTTTGACGGCACCACAATTAGCATTGTCTGAGTTTTGCCGTCCGCACTTTCCCATATGCGGTATAAGCAGTGATTAGTTACCCGTTGACTGTTCCACTGGTCCCATTACGCCTTCATTAGCGGACTTTCAGCTGATATTTGTTCACGGGTAGGCCTCATGTCCTCTGCTTTGGATGACTTAATTTTTGACAGTATTGGGTCATTATGTTGCGCCGCTGACCAGTCTTCACTTGACTCAATATGCGTTAGTATTATATCAACGATTCACTCGTTGCCTTCAGCCCTCGAACAAAGTGTGCACTTTAAGTTACAGGGGCTTGCTGTTCTCGTTGCTGAAAGCATAGCTTTGAAGCCGTTGCTGAAAGCATAGCTTTCAATCCAACGAGGTAGCTGCCCTTCTGTTTGTTTAAATTGTAGCAGCCACCTGAGTGCAGAATGGTCGGTTCTTAGTTGAAAGTGCTGACCGTACATATAGTTGTGGTAGTGCTTTACACATTCTAGCGCCGCTGAGAGTTCCTGTCGCGTTACGCAGTAGTTCCTTTCAGGCTTCGAAAGTACTCGAGTGTAATAGCCTATGAATTTTTCGATTCCATTGATCACCTGTGAAAGCACACCTCGTATTCCGCGTCCGTGTGCATCGCTATCCAGCTCAAATTTTTCTCCGGCCACAGGATATCCAAGAATCGGTGCCGTACATAATAACTCTTAGAGCCTTAGGAATGCTCGTTCTTATTCTCCACCCCATATAATGGTTCAATTGCCTCCTGACAGACTGTGATGCTCCTGTGTATATAATACAAATGCGCTTTCTGCCATTGTTATATCCGTAAGCAATAAGATTGCTTTTCTCCTGTTGTATTACAGATATGGAAATTGTGGGGCCCTCGTTTGTATGAGCTGGATCGTGACCCGCAGTGCTAGATCTTTTTAGTTTTAACAGTGACCCCTGTGTTGATTGGTCATCGGCCCGGAGCACAGTGCTTTGTTCCGATATAACGAGTGGAATAGAAGGAGTTATCGTAGCTTACTGAAATTTGGTACGCGATTTTAGTTTGAGTTAATTAGAAGATAAACGAAATTTTGGGAAAATTGGTAGAAGGACACGCCTACCTTCCATATATCCTGAAGTTTAATTAAAAATGTAATAAAATCTCCAAATGTGGCTAGAACATAACGAAAATTGATTGTTATTAAAACAAAGTTATTAACGTGCTTGCCAATTTTCTTTTTTTTTATTCGGAGCAAGGACTCGCTTACCTATCATATATCCTTTAAAAAATGCTATAAAACGTTTAAAAGTTGACCGATTGCATTCAAACTTATAAAATTAATTTAAATAAATATAACGTGTAAACTAAAATTCGTTGAATTCGGTTTTGTAACTAAAAAGTCATTAGTATATCCTTTTTTATTACAAAGAATAAATTTGTTTTTTATTACCCTTAAAATACTGAAATTATCAAAATTCGTGACCGAAATACCGAACCAGGAATTATTTCGATTACCACGCATGTTAGAAATCAGAGATTAAATTTTATGAAACTTTTTATTAAAAAAACTATGTCGTTCGCATCCCTAAATTAATTAATTTTAATAACTGTAAATAAAATGTTAATATAATAAAACAAAACAAGTACTGTCTGGGATGGAACTTTTAAAATAATACTCAAATTTAACCAAATTTTGATCCCCATTTTCATGATTTTTTCTCTCTTTCTATTTATTTTAATATTTCTGTGTTTATTTTAAACATTTTTCAAAAGAAGGTATTGAAATTAGTACTAACATTTTAAATTCATCAACCCTGGTATGTTTATTTATTTTTGTTATTAATACTGGTAACACTATCAAATTATATCCATCAATTAGTATGTTACTGATGTATAAATCAGTTGACGATTGACTTTATTATCGAAGGTAATTTTAATACTGCTGTGTTGTTGCTCAAACTTTACATTATTAAGAAATAATTAGTTTTTGAAAATATTATAGAAACATTTCTTCAATTTTGTAATTGTTGAAATTATTTTTATACTGTTGTATAAAAAAACTTTTTGTGTGTTTATTTACACGTCAAAATTATTTTGTTTCAAACATTAAAATTAAAAGCCAGAAACAAAATTCGTTGGAGGTTTATATTAAAAATTATATTTTTATGATAAAAATTAACTATAGAAATTAAAAACCAAACCAAACTTTTATTAAAAAAATAATTTTTGAAATTAAACTAAAACTAGAGATTTCACGAATATTCGGTCCCTATTCGGTATTCGGCATGTTTTGGCTATTTGCCGAATATTGCTGCTATTCATCCAAATACCGAATATTGCCACTATTTCGCCGAACTTTTAGTTTTATAAAAATGTGCTAAAATCAATAATTTTTATTTAAAATAATTCGAAACAATTCCAAAATTTAAAAAATGTTTTATAAAATTTGTTTAAGATTATTACTGACTATTAAAAAAGAGTTCTCTATTAGCGAAAATGAAGTGTTATAGTTGAAAAACGTTTATTTGTTGCCTAAGTGTAATCTTTTTATTAAAAAAGTTATAAATAAGAATTTTTTTATTCGGAATTTGGTTCTTTTTTTATTCGGCCGAATGTTCGGTATTTTGAATACACTATTCGTGACAAATATTCTCGAATACACTATTCGAGATATCTCTAATTAAAACCATTTTCTCGTTAACAAGTTTTCCTTAAAATTACTCGTATTTAGCGTCCTCTAGTGGTGTAAGTAAGAGTCAAATCTAAATTTTTCACACAACGCTTTATAATCTTTCTAAATATATGTTTATTATAAATATATTATCGGAGACTTATTTTTTGACATCAATTTTATTTTTACCACTACAAATTTGCTTCAAATTTATAAAAAAAAAATCATAAAAATAGACATTTTTAAAAACATTCTATTATTTTCATTATATTTGAGATAATAGTATAAACTTTGAAAAACGTCAAAAAATACCCCTTTTTCGTTTTTATTACTCCATCAAAATGGTTTTCAACAAAACAAAGTGTATAAATTAAAGCCACAAAAAACAATTTTAAAAGATTTATATTAAAATTTACAATAAAATATATATTTTTAGTTTATTACAAATATACCAGAACAATTAAATAAAAAAAACTAAGCCATTTTTTGAAAAACTTAATTTTTTAAATTTTTTTGTGAAACATCTAAATTTTTTTTGTATTTAACTATTTTTGCTTCAAATTCTCTAAGTTTAGCGCCTTCTCGTGGCTCCAAAAAAAGGTAAAACCAAAATATTCTCTTACACGATTTTAAGCTACTTAATAATCTCTTCAAAAATATATTTTTCATACATATTTATGGTAAATATTTATTGCTTTTTACGTCATTTCAAATTTTGGCACTTTAAAAGTGGAACAAATTTTAGTATAAATTAAGAAAATAGACATATATAAAAACAGGTTTTTAGTAATATGTGGCCAAAACTTGGTTCTAATTTTCTTATAATCTTTGAGATAATAGTTTAACTTTGAAAAACGTCAAAAAATACCCATATTTTCTTATTTTTTTTTTACTCCATCAAAGTTTTGTAAATTTTGATTTTTTAACACAAAAAAAGTAATTTTCAGATCCATAAAAAATAATTGTAATAAAGAGTTTTACTGTACAGTATATTTTTAGTCGATTACAAATATATTAAGACAAAATAAAAACCAAACTTTAAATTAATTTTATAAAAAATTACTGCCTCTGTTAGCTCCGTCAACGTGATGCTTATATTCTTCTCTTTTTCAGCAGTTACTCCGAGGTTAAGCACCATACATATCTGCGGCTTAGAAATTACCTTGGAAGTTTCTTGGGCCAGCGCGAATGAGATAGTTTCAGAAAAAGACAACTTTTGGGTTTTCTCCTGAATAAGTAAACTGCACCAACCGTTCAATTTCTGTTGCAAAATCTTGCAACAACTCATTTCCTTTCTGCAGGCTACCTCTAAGTTCCATTCGGTAAATTTCCTTTTTGTGTTCGCCACCATACTTTTGTTGCAGTACCACCATAATATCATCATAATTATTTCTGCATGTGATTGGAACACTTTCTAGAATTTCTGCAGCGTCTCCTTTTAAGGCCAGAATCAACGCTATAGCGTTTTCTCGCTACCACACATTTCTGGCAGATACTGTCTCAAACTGGAACTTAAAAACATTAAACGCTATGCTGCCATCAAAAGTAGAGGTTTTTGCTCTACCAGAAGTTTCCGAAATAATTCGTTCTGGGCCCTTTTGACATTGGAGATTATTAACTTTATTAGCAATTTCTTGTTCGTCTTCATCTTGATTAATAGTTTCTCGTTGTCTGCTCTAGAAGTTGTTTGAAGTTTAGCTAACAATTTTTCGTTGTCTGTTCTAGAAGTTTCCAACAATGTATTGTAGTTTGCTCTAAAAGTTTTCTAACAGTTTCATGCTGTCGCTGTAAAAGTTTCTAGCAGTTTCTCATTTTTTCCATCTTTTCCATCATAGCAGCAAACATTAAGCTTAATTCCATATTACCTTCTGTTGTACGGGTACAAACCTCAATTTCTTCTTTTTCGTCAAATTCGTAAGTTGCAATATCAATGTTATGCCGCTCAAATTCCTCTATGAGCCTCTTTTGCAATTCGACCTTATTTCCTACTGTCGGTAGCGCCAATTTGCTCAATTCCTTCTTAAGCTGTTCCACCTTAAGCTCCTCCGATTTTATGACTGCTTATTATTCTGCAATCCCTTTTTTGACACCAATTGATTTATTTACCTTTTAAATAAATCAAGTTCTTTCTATATTGCAAATAATAAACACAGTTTGAAATTATTTATAGCACTATTTATTTTTAACAGGCACTAGATGTAAATAGACTAAACGTTAGCCACACTTTAGTTTTTAACACTTTAGCGTTTTATTTAAAACTGAACTGCTGCATCACCAAGTATCCGTATTTATATAAGTAGTCAGATATTTTACAGGTTGGTTGAAAAGTTCCTGCGCTCACCAAGAGATGGCACTGCTAGCTCCAAACTTTTTTTCTCAAGTTGGTATAACTGTCCTGAGAACACATGCAAAGTTTGAAGTTGACGTGTCATTGATTTTTTTTAATATGGAAAAAATTGAATATCGTGCAGTCTTTAGATTCTTTGTTTTGAAGGGTTTAAAATCAAAAGAAATGTATGAACAATTGTTAGAAGTGTATAAGGACTCCTCACCTTCAAAACGCCCCGTTGAATTTTGGGCTGGTGAATATAAACGTGGTCGTACCAGCCTTAAAGACGATCCACGCGAAGGACGACCAAAAACTGCAACCACAGCAGAAATCATTGAGCAGGTACATAATATGGTTAGTGAAGATCCAAGTTTGACTAAGCGTGAAATTGCTAAGGCCATAGGCATCTCAGACGAACGAGTACCCCATATTTTACATGAAGAATTACGTATGAAAAAACTGTTTGGGAAGTTAGTGCCGCACACATTAACAATTCAAGAAAAACTGGATCGAAAACAAATTTCTCAGCGTAATTTGGAGCGTTTTAAGCCGAATAAAACCGACTTCTTGTGTCGTTTTATAACTATGGATGAGACTTGGATCTACCACCATGATCCTAAATTGAAACAAGAACGTTTACAGTGGACTGAAGCTGATTGTTCAGCTCCAAAGCAGGTGAAGTCACAACGATCAGCAAAGAAGGCATCAGTTTTTTGGGATGCAAAAGAAATTTTGTTGATTGATTATCTTCATAAAGATAAAACAATCAACTCTAAATATTATTGCAGCCTTTTGGATCAGCTGGATGAAAAAATTTGTGAGAAAAGACCAGGTTTAAAGAAGAAAAAAATCATTTTTCATCAAGACAATGCACCTGCTCACAAAAGTGTTTTGACGATGGCTAAATTCAAAGAATTAAAGTACGAATTGCTTGAACATCCACCGTATTCACCAGATTTGGCTCCCAGTGACTACTTTCTCTTCAGAAATCTCGAACAATTCCTTCGTGGACAGCATATTTCGTCGAATGAAGAGGCCATAGCAGCCGTAGACGGTTATTTTGCAGAGCTTCCGGAAAACCATTATAAGGATGGGATAAAATTATTGGAAGATCATTGGAACAAGTGTATTGAGCTTCTAGGAGATTATATTGAATAAAAAAATATATTTCGTAACAAAAACAGTATTCTTTCATTTCGAGCGCAGGAACTTTTCAACCAACCTGTAGTTATTTCCAGCTATTACTACACTGGATTTTTCCAGCTGTCAAAAATGAAATTTCTAATAACATAAATTTCTGTAACAGTATATATATGTTGTTTAAATTAAACTGGCAGGATCGCCATGTTGTTTGTTTTAAAACTGACTTTATATTATCTTTTTGATTTTCACTACAGCTATCTTACTTACTATAAATACTTTAAGGGAGTGTAGGAAGCACACATAAATTTTATTATAATACCGTAGGTCATCATTATTCTATCTTTGAATAGTTAAAATGATATTAGTTGCGTTTACCGTGTAAAAGTAAAATTGTAAACCTGATACTCAGTTTGGCTGTGAGTATAACAAGGCTTTTTAACGTCGGAATGTTAGGAAAGTATCAATGTAAAAGCATGTGAGCACATTACACAGTGGCTTATCCAGCCCTTGCTTTTGGCGAGGGATAATTTTTACAACAACAAGATTTTATTTTTTTTTAACTTACCTTATGTTAAACCTCTTTTTCTATTAATTTCAACTTTTTGTTTCTTTGGTTCGAAATTAACAAAGAAAAATACCAAACAGCTGATATCCAAATCATTTTCACTATTTTTATTTATTTATTTTCGCGAATAAATGTCATTAACACATGTAGAAAGATAGCTTAACAATAAAAAAATAATTTTGATATTAAAGTCACATTTGTATTGAAAAAAATTTCCAATAAGAAAATATTTTCCTGGGAATAGCAAGTTCTCAAACTAAAAGCTTTGTCATTTTAATTATTTCTTTTCATTTCAATCTTTATTTAAGATAGTATACGGATAATAATAACCCTTACAGACTAATGCTAAAAATAAAATTAAATCAAGTTATTTAAATTAAGTTTAAACAATTGTTTCGAAAAACTAAAATAGCATTCTCTAATCTATTAAAATTAATTTGAGATCTAATAAGGATTTTTTTAATGAATAACACTGTGGAACAAATTCAGGTAAGCAAAAGTTAGGTCGATTCTGAGAGTGAGGGGTGAAAATAGAGGCTAAATTAGAAGACCTGTATCGCGGCGTTTATTTATGTTAGGTCGAATTTTTTTTTTAATCGACCTTTGCAGTCAAATGCCTATTTTCAGCATATTGTTTATATGGTTTTTTGCCTATAACTCGTCGACTAATTGATATTTTTTAAATCTGTAAATTATTTAAATTATTGCTAGAAACCTGTGCAACAATTTAAAATTTTTAAAAAAATTGATTTAGAAAATTTTTGTGGTGCTTATGAAGAAAAATGTTGGAAAAATTATTTGTTTTTCATGCTTTTTGAAAATATTTTCCACAAATCTAAGTCTTTTTTGCTTTCTGTTTAATCTATAATATGCTTCTCAGTTTCTTCAATAAATTTCATTTGAAAAGAAAACAATCATAATACAAAACTTGCGTTTTTCAGCTTAATATTAATTTACTTCTCATTTTTTATGTACCAATTTGTTTCAGTGTTGGTTTTGAAGAAACATTGAAAAAGAAATTATAAAAATATGGAAAAAAAAATATAATTTTGAAATGTTAGTTAGGAAAAGTTCACTATGTCATTTTTAATGTCAATTTGTCCAAATCGTTGGCAATTGTATGAAAACGGGTTGTCATATGGTGTCATATGAATTTGCAGTCAGTTATGCACACGAACTGCCTTCTAAAATGACATACAAGTGAAAACGTCAAATTTTAGTTTGTCAGCAGATATGGCAGCATATTTTATCTAAAATAAAATTGACAAGTTGTCAATTTTTTTTTGTTTGGCGAGCGCAAAGCTGTTATTATTTTTAATTTTTTTCCACTTTTTATTTACCTCAAATTAATATTTTCTAATCAGCTGTTTGCTCGCCAAAAGTTTATGCATCACAAGTTACCTTTGTAATGAAAACGGCGTGTCAGTCAACTTACACCAAAATTTAACATAAGTCTTTGACACGCTCTGCTTTATCGACTTATTGTCAGTTTTTAAGATGTAATGAAAACGCATTTGACACAAAATGACGAGAATTCATTTGAGTCAGTTTTTGTTGTCAGTTCATATGACAAAATGAAATCCAGGCATTGGTTTTTAAATCCCTAAGGTGAAAACTAACCTGCGTTATTTTTTTAATAAACATTTTTTAGAACAAAAATTTAAAATGCGTCTTTATGTTTAAAAAAATGAGTGAACACGTTGTTGTTACTTATTTTTTTACCAGAAATTATTACTTTTCGTTTTTAAATCCGTAAGGTGAAAACTTACCTGGGTTTATATGGTACAAGCGAACTAATTTCAAAAATAAAGATTCAGTTAAGACTTGGAACTCAGCCGAAGCTGATGTCTTTTAATAAAATTTTAATTAAAAATGTCGGAACCAAAATGTAAAATGGACCATTTTTGTAATGTTTGTGGACGTTTCATAGCAAGCCATGAAAAATGTGGCAATGCGAGTGATTTTTTTTTTTTTTTGAAGCCTATAAACAATATTTCTCGCAAGAGTTTATCACTCACGTAAACTATTCCCCTAAAAAAGTTTGCTTTAATTGCTATTCAACTCTTATGCAATGGAAAAGTGGAAAGAAGAAGGCTATGCCTTTTGGTATACCAATAATGTGGTTAGACAACAGCCCGCATCAAGAAGAAAATTGCTATGGATGTATCAACTACCATAAAACTTTGAATAGAAGGAAAGCAAAGAATAAAACTTATGTAGCAGTGCCAAGTGTCCAATTACCATTACCGCACTCAAAATTCGATCCATTACCAACATACCGAAGTATTGATCTTCAAACAGATATCAGTACTACAACCGCCGCTGCTACATCCATGGATTTCTTCTCAGAATACTACCCTGGTGAAGGTACATCCTATGAAACATCAAAGGACCCAATCCTAGTGACACAAAACCAATTGGATGGAATTGTTGCAAATTTGTGTTTAATTCAGAAAAAATCAGAACTTCTGGCTTCATTTTTGAAAGGAAATAATTTTTCTGGCGAAAGGTACCAAAGTAAGAGCATATCGAAAACGCCAAAAAGAGTTAGAAAAGTTCTTCAATGTGAATGATGGAAAAAATTTCGCTTATTGCAACGATATTGAAAAGTTAATGGAGACGATAGGGTTAACCTATAAAAAAGATGATTGGCGTTTATTCATCGATAGTTCACTAATCAGCTTAAAAGTTGTGCTTTTGAACAAGACAAATAGAATGCCTTCTGTTTCCATTGCGTATAGCACTGACACTAGTGAAAATTTCGATAATTTGAAACACATTCTGGAAGTAGTCAAATATAACGAACACCAGTGGCGCATTTGCTGCGACCTCAAAATAGTTTCATTGATTACTGGTTTAACAGCATCAGGGCGTCCAAAATATCTGTGTTTTTTGTGCGATTGGGATTCACGATACGAAGAAGGTATTAAAGGAAGAAACCAGTACAAATAATTTTATAAATAAAATTTTGGTATATGAATGTCACTAATTACGTTATAAAAACAAGAAACCATTTATTAATTTAATAACATAAAATTTTACAGTATAAAGTTTTTAAAGCTACTATGATAAAATTGTGTTGTATAAATTTTATATAAACAAATGATTTTTCATCAATTACAATTAGTTTTTTTTATGCATTTGTGCTATTTCATTACCATTAGTAATGAAATTTTTAATGAAAACGATTTCATTACCATTACTTGGTAATGAAGTTTTTTTCATTTGCAAATAATGGTAATGAAAAATTCCCAAGTATGATAGAAATGTTATAAACACTAACTTTTTTTAAACTAATAAAAATAAATTGAAATAAATTTTTCAATCTACCTTGAAATCAAAAAAAAAAATATGATATGTAAAAAGGGCTTTTTATACAGCACGACCTATGAATTTCATTAGTATTTTATAGAAATATATTTTTAATGTATTATTCTTTATTTCAGTTGGCATTCGAACTCATGGCATTGATATTCATTTTGAAACTAATCTCCAATGGATGTCTGAACACTTAAGTTATCCTGATAATTTTTTGCATTTGGTTGTTATGTATGAAAAGGCTTAGCAAATATGTTCAATAAAAGTGACAAATTAAAATTCATTTCAATAAAATTAAAAAAATGTGTAATATTGAATATCGTCACCAAATTAAAAGATGGCGTAACGCAACATATTTTAAATATCTAGTTTTCTTTAGTGTTTCCAATTAAGAATTCGTTATTTCTAATTAAGTATTCTAAGCAGATAATGAATTATTTGAAAAAGTACTAAAATTGATTAATCGGTTAATCGATTCATTAGCGATTAATCGTTTAATGCAAAATAAATGTATATTTGTTAACTTTTTAACAATAACATCACATAAAGCTAGATTTTTTTTATTTATTTAATTATTTATTTTTTAATTATCGGGTTAAGTCGACTACATTGCACTATGGGTAATTTTTTTCGCCAAAACTAATAACTGCCAGTCTGGAAAGTTTTTCGAACTGCAAAAAAAAAGACGTTTTGAAGTAAGAGGGCCCTTATTTAATGATTTGGGAAGATCTAAAAAAATATCAACCCTACACTAAAAAAAAAAAATTAGTTAGTAAAAAAGATAGTTAACTAACTGCAGTGTTTCCATCATTCTTTCTGCCAAATCCTCCCGTTTTTGGCTTGTTTACGTGAAGAGACATTTTTCCCAAAACAAATTCTGAATTTTTCTTTTTTTCCAATACGACCTTTCTCTTCTTTTCTAACTTGCCACTTCTTTATTTCGCACTTGTAGCCTACGTTCAATATGAACTCAAAAGCACGAATCCAACAATGCAAAGGACTTAATCTTTATTTTAGGTTACCTTCTTTCGCATAAAATGTTTCACTCTCAAAGTTTGTGATTTTCATAAAGTCCTTTGGATTTGCTCCACATATAGTTTGACTTGATTTAGTGTTGGTTTTCCAATATAAAGGATAGTGCCTTTTCTGTCGTAAGTCTGACTGGATTCTTCGTCGCACTCTGATATTTTCCTCAATTTAGAGGGCTTTGTTGGGCTAGCTAGAGTTTTTTTGAAAACCAATGCTAAGTCTAGCTGCTTTTGCTTTCGAACTGATTTCGAGAGTTCATCAGCATCCCTTATTTTCGAACGTTCGCTTTTCTTTCCATTTTTTTTTTGGCGTCCAACTGCGGATGTACTCGGCTCAACGGAAAACTTTTTAACTTCAATATTGAACTGAGCATTTAACCATTCTGAATTTTTCGTCTCAAACACAACACGTTTTCTTTGTGAATTTTTCCATATCTGAGACAAATAACGACAAAAATTTGTGATCTTTCGTTTAAGAACAATCACTTCTTCACTCACCGTTTCACCATCACCTATTTTCCTAAGTATATACTTCAAAACAGCAGTTTATTTCTTTCCTTTTTTTCTTTCTTAGAACCAAACCTCAGCAAGTTCGCTATGAGCCAAGTAGGGGTTGCCTACAAAAAATGGCATATATAAAAAAACGCAAATAATCGCAGCATAAAATTAATGAAATAAACTCAAAATTAAATACTTAACAAAACTTTATTAATTCCAGCATAAAAAAATATTAAGCTTTTTTTAAAAGCTTATCCAAAGTTGGATAAGAATTTTTATTTTTTTGAAAACTGAGGTTAGGCCGAAAGAATGAATTTTTTTACCAATAAATTATTCTATTTCTAAAATGATTATTTATTTATTTACCACTTACCATTACTATTGTTTTGCATATCTAACTTTATTTTTCAAGCGTTTTTTTATTAGGAAATATTGCCTTGTAAAGTCATCAAAAAATCACATGAAGCACGTTCCACTTATTTGTTGTTTTTAAACAATGACTTTGAGAGTCAGCTGATTAGCAGTTTTTGGTTTTTTACAAAAACAAAATTTGCTTCTAAATGCTTTGAAGTATTCTTAATTAAACTGCGACAACAAAAGCTTGATTTTCAAATGTGAGAAATTTGAATTTTGGCCAAAAAAATGTATCAAATTATCCATAGTGCATTGGTACAATCAAAAAAAGTCTGTTATATTGTACAAAAAATTACATGCACTTAAGAAGGTAAACTTATTTACCTTTAAATAACTAAAAATTTAGTTATTTTTTACTTAAAAAAAAACAACTAACAAATGCGGAAAACATGACTTACAATCAGAGAAACAATCTCACAGGAATAATCGGCAACCGTGATTCGGTTTGAGCCGTACAAAATCGACTTAACACAATATTTTACATGTAATTATGTTTTTAGATGATGTTCAAGTTTCTGCTAACAGATGAATTATTTATTCCTGACGTTAAAACTAATGTACTGTAATGAGAATACCATTAATACATAAGTTTAGTTACCTTTGACGAAATTGTATTGAAAAGAAAAATTTTCAATAAACAAATAATAATTCCGTTTTGTAATTTCAACCAATTCGTGTTATGGGCCCTCCATAACTTTCAAGCGCAGTAAATATTTGGCTAGTCACTTTGGTAAACGTTATAGGTTTGATGTTAAACATGAATGGAGTTTTGCTATCGAATATTGGTGCTGCATAATGCCGATAGAAAATGTTCTAGTCGATGTTGCCAAATATAATATAACGAGGTGTAAACTGATTTTGTCGTTAAATAAAAGCTTATATGTCCACGTGAAAGAGGCAAAATCTGCCAAAGAAGTTTAGATAACTTTAAAGAACTTATACCAACATTCTGGCCTTGATAGAAGAATTGTATTATTGCAGAAATCATGTTCGGTTACGTAAGCCAAGTGGTTTGAACTTCTCAGAAGTTAAACGATATTGGGTTCGTTTTCAATGACGAGTGGGTTAGCTGCTTATTACTAAAAGGACTGCCTAATGAGTATAAACAAATGATAATGAGCATTGTGGCTAGTGGAAAATTATTTCAGCTGATGGCATTAAAATGAAGCTTTTACAGGATGTTGCTGATAAATACATATAATAGTTCGAATTGGCACTGGTAAGTCGAAATAAAAGAGCATTGAAAAAGGGTATATTGAGATGTTACAGTTCTTATGTTCTAGGATATGTTGTAAGGAACTGTCCTATGAAAGAAGAAACACAAGGGAAGGTAAGGTGGGTTTTATGGTACGTTATTGAGAGTGGCTCTAGTAATTCCAAAATCTAAAACCTTATAAAGGTGAAATTTGTATAGCTACTGATCAAGTTCTTAGGTAAATTCGGTACTACATTAATTGTCAATACTCCTACCGGTGTAAAGGAAGTTTATATTAACCCAATACTCAATACACTCATACTTTTTTACTACCACAACTACACTAAAGCTACTTGCGACTCAGCTAGCAATGAAATATTTATGCAAGTGAATTTTTAACAATTGATGCAAGTAAAATGACAAAACGAAAAATAGAGTTGCCGAGTACAGAATTTTCTATTAATTTATTAGTATTTTTTGCAATGGGAGTAAATATTTTAGCTGATTTTGTGCACATACACATATAAGAAGTATAACCAGAAAGAATACAAAGTTGCCTTTTAAAGGAATGTTTAAATATTTATTTTACGTTTTTATAAAATAAATATAATAACATGATATACAGTTTGTCAACCAATTCTTTACAAAATAAAAAAAGGTCATAGTTTTCATTTTTAAATTAAAAATTTATTAACAAAAAACAAGTTTTCTTTCACTTTTTCTTTCAGTATATAATAAGGGTAATTATTAACTGTTAATATTAATAACAAAAATGGTAAATTTCAATATAAAACAAAACTAAAAACAACAAAAACAAAAAAACAGCAAATATTCACCTGTCAATTAGTTCTTTGCAAAATTCAAACACTGGTCGAAAAGAGACACAAAACTAATTAACGGTACATACATACAATTCAAAAAATAATCAAATATCTTTCTTTGGTATGCTTTCATCTATTGCTTTTATTCAGATTTATTATTTGAACACGTGCACGTTTAACTAAAATCGGCGTTTTTAACCATGCCTGGAAAACGAATTGATGAAAACTTAATTCAATTAGTTTATTACAATTTTTATAAGAGAAAACGGCAAAGGAATTGAAATGTTTAATATAAAATGGTCCTCCATTAATAACATTATTCGACGTGCGGAAATAGAAAATCGTCTGCACCAAAACAATTCTGGAGGCGGACCACCAGAGCTCACCAGACGCGATCATTCCAAAATTTTAAAAAAGGTTAGAGATAATCCGCAAACAATCTTGAGGCAGTTGGCATTGGACATAAAAATCGACTGCCATAAGGAAGTGAGCCACGAGACTGTAAGAAAAGTTCTGAAAATGCACAATTA
This sequence comes from Eustalomyia histrio, assembly GCA_949748255.1. Classification (NCBI taxonomy): domain Eukaryota; kingdom Metazoa; phylum Arthropoda; class Insecta; order Diptera; family Anthomyiidae; genus Eustalomyia; species Eustalomyia histrio. The sequence continues at coordinate 112,705,858 of OX456525.1, forward strand.
CTCATCACATGTAGGCAGGAAAATCCATTGCTTTCTGCTATTAACATTAAATGGCGGCTCAACTTTTATATTGCTAACGTTAACAACCATGCAGAGTACTGGAATGACGTTATTTTTTTGTTATGAAACAAAAAAAATTTGTACTATCATGATGGATCCAGCAAAGTTTGGAGAAAGCCAAACAGTGCCTTCCAGCTGAAGAATATAATACCAACTGTTAAGTTTGGCAAGCTTTCTGTAATGGTGTGGGGTTGTAAGATGTCGTATATGTTACATAAATTTCAGGAGTTTAGATAATTCCTTAAATAAGGAGGATTTAGGGAATCCAAATCTAGATACCACTCAACGGAATCGCCTCAGGCCAGCGAGTAAATCTGTCAATGCAGGTAAGGCAGTATCTATATTCCAATTAGGCCTATACTGACTACTTTAAACCCTTCATCTGGAACGGAAAATTCTCCAATTGGACTCTTTATGTGACGTACAACCTTACATTGTTGGCATTTATGGCAGGATTTTGACCAACTCGAAACATCTTTTCGCATGTTTGGCCAAACGAATCTATCAGAAATCAATTTGATTGAGGATTTTGAACCCAAATGGGAAACGTTGTGTATCATATCGAAAATTTTTCTTCGAAAACGTAGAGTAATGTACGGTCTTGCCTTCTGTGTTGATATATCGTAAACAATTTTTACGTTTCAATGTGGCATTTGCAACAGTTTAAGTACCAAATTTGTTGTGGATGATTGCTGTAATGATATTAGCTCATAATCTTTTACCTGATCTTGAGCAAGGAGTGCATAATCCACGGAACACGGCATTGAAATAACATCTAAGCGAGACAGAGCATCGGCTGTGATATTATCTTTACCACAGACACGGCGAATATTCACCGTATGCAGACCAATATAATCAAAATGCCTAACTTGACGTAGTGATGCTTTTTCTGGACGTTGTTTGAATGCAAAAATCAGACGCTTATGATCGGTATATATACAAAATTGACGTCCTTCAAGAAAATGTTGAAAATATTTCAAGCCAGAATAAGCTGCAAGAAGCTTGCGATCATAAGCACTGTATCCCTTTGGCGTTACTGATAGTTTTTTTTTTATAAAATCCCAGAGGTTTCCATGTGCCATTAATACGTTTGGATTTGTGTAACCAAATATCCCGAAAATTGCAGAGAAGCCTTCCCAAATTCACATTTATCGTAATTTATGGTTACCCCATATTCACGTAATTGAGTAAACAGTTGGAGAAGATGATCTAGACCTCGCAAAACTTCATTAATGAAGCGCTGGGATGTTTACGCCGCATTACATAGGCCGAATGTCATCCGCGTGGATTTAAATAGCCTAAATGGGGTAATGATGGCTGTCTTGGGGATATCGTTTTCTTCAACCGGAATCTGGAAGTAAGCTTTTACCAAATCAATTTTAGAAAATACTTTTACTTACTTCCAGCCAACATGTATCCAAAATCGGGGATATGTGGTATAGGGTAGCGATCCGGTACGGTTACTTTATTAAGAGCTCTATAGCCTCCACAGGGATGCCACATGTCATTACCCTTTGCTACCATATGGAGAGGATAGCCCAACAGCTCTTTGATGGTCGGCATATACCGAGTTGGAGCATATATTCGAATTCTTCTTTGGCAATTTTTGATTTTTCTGGTGACAATCTACGTGGTTAGCGCAAAAATTGATCCATTCGTCTCAATATGATGTGTGACAGCATGTTTAACTGGTGGAATCTTTACACTAGGTGTTGGGACATCAGCAAACTTCATGAGGATGGATTGCAACTTACCATATTTTTAAGCAGAGTAAAATATTCATAGAGAGTAAAATATTCAGATGTTAAACAAACAATACCAAGCGCCTTGAGCTTTGTTGTTAGTTCAATTAAGCAGTTGTTCTTCATATCAACCAGAAATCCATAGTGTTTGAAATCTGATCCTATAATTGGGCTAGTTCCGTCGGCAACAATGAATGACCAAAGGAATCTTCTTCGAAGCCCAAGATTATTTTTTAGTCTCATTAGCAGCAAATAGAACACATTGTTTTTTCTTTATGTCTGACAGGAAGTACAGAAATGTCTGCACCGGTATCGATAAGGTACTTCGACTCAGTATTTTGCACAAACAAGCGACTTATCTGATGGACACCTTCACCCGTCACCATAGGTGAGGTGCCTAGTTGTTTTCCGAAGATTTGAAGGAGCATGGTAAACGGCATTTAGTCGCTCGAGAACCAAATTTGTAATGGTAATTTTTCAGAGAAGGTGGTCAAAAATCCATAACTTTTGAAGGAGTTACGTAGTTCAATGCGGTTAGAAAGCCTAAACCTTTAGCTTTATTTTGAGATATCGACCGTAAAATTCGAAGTAGTACACAAATTATATATTAAGGGTGAAACCACATAACTCCTGTTTTTGCAAAATTTTACAGCAAAATTCAAATTTTTTAACTGGCTGGTAACTTATCTTAAAAGTAGACAAAGTAAAACACTATCGGTTTTCTATATTTTGCAATTCATATACTCAAAAAAATAAGTTAGGAAAAGAAATTTTGTAAAATTAATTTTTTTTAATGCAATTTGTTTGTTCAATTACATTTTTTTATATCCACTTTTAAAAAATTGATATGCATACATAATAATATTTATAAATTAAACTATTTTAGTAAAAATATCTTCTATATAACTTTGTTGTTCTTCTTCGAGGAGATTTTTAGCTAGCTTCCTTATCTAACTCAATTGAGGTAGACTTCCTTTTTGTTCGAATATTGAACAAATAAGGATCTGATAAACACAGCAAAATAATGAGAAGGTCTTTATTAGCAAAACATCTTGACATTTTTCTTGTGTTGTGCTCACTGAAGATTCTGTAGTTTTTGTTTCTTTTCTCCTGTGCCTCTTCTGATAGATCTCCAATCGGTAGTATATTTTGTTCCCCATGATACAAAATTTTGTGCACTGTGGCAGGCATGGTCCACCAGGCACATTTTTCGTTATAATGTTTTGCCGTGTCATTGGCATACTGACCAAATTTCTTGAAAATATTTTTTTGCTGCATGATATTACTTCTAATATTATTCTAAATCGTTTTATTAATTCAATATCTACACCAGTAATGGAAGCTGCAGTTTCTGGGTAAGAGAAAAACCTTCTTGCCGTATTCCCATCGTTTGTGTTTCATTCACCCTGTTTCATCATCTAGCCGAGTTCCAGATATTTATTTGGTACTTTTTTGTTTCTTTCTTTCTTCACTGTTTCACCAAGAGGTCTAAACTCCCAATCATATCCCAACACATGTTCCATAAACCGTATTTTTGCGTGAAGTGGGGATATTCCGAATTCGCAAGCTTCCTTAAATTCATTGACATCTGGTGGAGCTTGGCTTAACTAACGATGTTTTCTTTACAAATAATGCAGCCCGAAGATGCCTTTGAGCTTGTTAAAGCTAGGGCAACTTTTCCATCAATCATAGTGAAAAACATTTTAAAATTAATTTGAATACTGTGATTATTAAATGAAAATGTAAATGGCTGAAGTTCATCGTGCGTTTTCTTTTTAAAAACAAATCGAATTGGTCTGCAATATTTTGTTGAATCCCTGTAGCTGTACTAGTTGACGGTTCAAAATCAATATGATAATTTCTTAAGTGTAAGGAAACGAAAGATACCATGAATAGATTCGCATCGGATGAATTTTCAGCATTGCATTGTTTGTATTGCTTTTGACCAGAAGATCCATCACATCACATGGCGCTACTAGACTTAAATCGATATGATTTTTAGTTAGCCCTAACCTTCAAAAGATACGTGTATAAATTTGACAGCTGTCGGATCATTAGTTTGTGAATTATAGCATTTTGAGTGAAGCAACTTTTGTTATTGTGAAAAAAATGGATAAAAAGGAATTTCGCGTGTTGATAAAATATTGCTTTTTGAAGGGAAAAAATACAGTTGAAGCAAAAACTTGGCTCGATGACGAGTTTCCGGACACTGCCCCAGGAAAATTAACCATCAAGGATTGGTATGAGCACCGAAGACGGTGAACGCAGTGGCCGCCCAAAAGTGGTTGTTACGGACGAAAACTTAAAAAAAAATCCACAAAATGATTTCGAATGACCGTAAATTGAAATTGAATAAAATAGCAGGTACTCTAAAGATATCAACTGAACGTGTACATCATATCATTCACGAATATTTGGGTATGAGAAAGCTCTGTGCAAAGCTCACTTTTGACCAAAAACAAGTCAGTGAAAACGAAGGCGAAAATCCATGAATCGACATAAGTAGTAAAAGCAATCGAAAGGTGTTTAAAATAATTATCAATTTTTAACTGACAAAAAGTAGAAAAAAACGATTTTTGGGGTTTGTTTTTCAAATGGAAATTTTTTTTTATTTGTATGTAATTTTTCAAAACACAACACACACAGACGTATATATTTTTTTATTTTCTTGTGTGTATTTATATTTGAATAATTTCTTGTAATTTTTATTGAAATAATTTCGTATATAAACAAACTATTTTGGTAAAAAAACAATAAGGAATTATATGAATTTATATTTTTAAAAACAGAAATCATAAAATTTTACATTTAACAGAAAATATCAACTTCTACTGAATGTCTGTAAATTTTTATAGTTTGTTTTTTGAATGACTGATTCAAATAGTTAAAAAATTTATTTCTATGAATTTCAATTGATTTTTCGTTTAAAAACAAACTTTACGTATTACTTTTTAAATAAACTACATTCGGTTACGGAAAATATATTGTGAGTGTATTAATTGATTTTTCTGGTCGCCCTTTTTCCCACTTCCATTGTCAGTAGAGGGTAACTTTGAAAACAATTTAATTTTCCAACCATTTATTGTGTAATTTAAAAAACTTCTTGCTACGACCACAACCTTGAGAACGTTTTTTTAAATTTTTCAAAAAATTGTCACTTTTTCTTTTCTTTTTTGTGTTTCTAATGAAAATTACTTTTTATTTTTTTCGACTGATATCATTAATTGAATTAATTGAAATATATTGTATTAAAGAACTGGGGTTTTATTAGCGCTTAGCAAAGTTTTAATTTTAATTGAGCTCAAAATCAAGCCGTAGGATTGTTTTTGTGGTACAGTGAGCATTTGAGTGTTTATCCAAATGTAAAACCACAACGAAAATAAATAATCTACTGAAGGTGGAAAATAAACTCAAAGTAGTTTTTTTTTTGTTTATATAGCAAGTTTCTATGAAATTCGCAAATAACTTAAAAAATTGAACTTTAATCGAAAAATGGCTCTAGCTCCTCCGCGCGCAAACTTGAGCAAACGTATTTGGTATGGACTTTTAGAGGGGAATATGGCCTTTCTGGCAATATTTTGACCCACGTTAGTTATGCTCTAATGAAGGCGAAAATTTTCTTTAAAAACATACCCTAATTTCCAGTAGACAAAGAATCAATTTTTGAAATTATTTCTTCAAATTTGTTTTCCAAAATAGCAATTCGATCATCACTTTTTAAAGAAACAGCATTTATACTGATAGAATCAGACTGATCGTGAATCTTATTAGCCATTATCGCAAGCTTACCAACTTTGTCATTGCTTACCGAAAGTATTGCCTTAGTTGTTGTTGATCCACAGAGTTTTAAGAACATCCTCAGAAACCTTACCGCCAGCCAACTCCCGCATCTCTCTTATCAGGGTAGTGTGTTTCTTATCGCCAGCGCTAACATTATCAGATTCCACAAACTCGTTCAACAATGCTGCTTTTAGAGTCTCATATTTATTTTCTGTTAGAGGCTCTTCAACAATCTGACTCACGTATTTCAGGAGCTATTTTCGATCGAACCCACGTTACAAACTACGATTCTAATTGCCGGACCTATAACTTGGGATTTTGATGCCAAAAAGGAGGAACATGAACCGTAGCACGACATATTTCAGACGATGAAGCAGAATGAAAATCTTACAAACTCTCAACCGACATAATGATAAAAATGTATTATAATTTACTAGCGTATCAATAAAAAAACGTCGGGGTCACAAATGTTGATGTGTTTAAAAATCACAATTGATTTCAAATTTATTTTTTCTAAAAAACTAAATTATAAAAATTATGAAACTAACAAAAATATAAAGTTGATAATTTACAATTTTATTTTGAAAGTAAAAATATGCAAAGTATCCCCATAACCCCAATAAGACCGCCGTAAATGTTATGTACTATTCGTACATTCGTAATGATGACCTACACAGAGATCAGAGGATAAAAACTGTTTTCAAAGAAACAAAAGTTTCTGCCCAAAACATGCCATGAAACTACAACTTCACACTAATGTAGATCTTAATAATATCTACAACTCACACAACCTCAATAGACGAATACGGAGGACTCTCCCAATGGACTTAGCCATTATATAGAACAAGATAAAAATATATTATTTTGAGTGTAATTAATGGATTACAACTCTTCAACTCATTAATGCCTCATATTGTAATATTACTAGATGAGTTTTTAACTAGCTTATATAAAAGACATATGTTTTTAAATTGAACCAAGTTATCTTTTAATAGTGAAGTTTATATTTTTATAGTTGATCTTTTTAATACTTATATGTATGATATTGTATTTTTAGTCTGGTTCGAGATCATAGAAAAAAAGTTATTCATACATATAAGCTTGTGTCTAATAACTTTTTCTGTGTATTCTCCATGATTACTAAATAAAAATTAGAAAATTTTTCATTTGGGGGAAAAAAAATTTACATATTCATACATACGATGACGGATCAATAAGTCCGTGACTTATAGAACTTTCCTCGCAGTTATATGAAATGCAACACTGCTCCCATTAAGTACCACCTTTTAATAGACTACTGTCAAATTTTGAGCAAGTTCCGTCATTTACTTTGCGTTTTTCAGCTGTTCAAAGCATACAACCTCGTGGCTTTTTTTAAAATGGAAAAAAGTGAATTTCGAGTGCTCATTACACATTATTTTTTGCGAAAAAACTGTCAATTAAACCAAGGAAAAGCTTGATAAATACTCTGCACCATCGATTTCAATGGTTAAAAAAGAGGTTTACTGACTTTTGTTGTGCATTACAAGCACGGAAGGTGCCGAACGTTATGGACGCCCAGTTGAAGTCTCTACACCCAAAACAATTGAAAAAATTCACGATATGGTGTTGGCCAATCGGAGATTGAATGTGCGATATATTGTGGAAGACATAGGCATCTCACATGGTTCAGTGGTTTCAATTTTGAACAATCACTTGGGTATGAGAAAGCTTTCCGCAAGATGGCTGTCGCGTTTGCTCACAAGCGACCACCAACGGAATCGTGTGACAGCTTAATTTCCATGGCAAAAATTCATGAAGTAGACTACGAATTACACTCTCATTCGCCTTATTCTCCGGATTTAGCCCCCAGTTACTATTTCCTATTTCCAAAGCTAAAGAAATGGCTCGGTGGAAAGAGATTTAGCTCCAACGATGAAATTATTGATCAAACAAATGAATATTTTATGGACCTCGAAAAGTCCTTCTGTTAAACGCAAAGTAAATGACGGAACTTGCTCAAAATTTTACAGTAGTCTATTAACAGGTGGTACTTGATGGGATCAGTGTTGCATTTCATAGAACTACGAGGGAAGTTCGAAAAGTCACGGGCTTATTGATCCGCCCTCGTATAAGTATTAAAAAGATCAAATATAAACTTCACTATTAAAATATAACTTGGTACGGCTAAAAAGAATTGTTTAAACATACCCAGCAAAAATGAAGCTGCCAAAGAAGCAATAAAAGCATCACTACTACCCAGCAAAATAAAATCGATGTTATTCTTTACGAATCTCTTTTTCAGAACATCCAAAGAAGTTAATAGTGCAAATTTTTCGATTTGTAAGAAGTCATTTTAAACAACTTCCAAAATGTTGATATTAATCCCTACTAGTAAAAAAACAATTATTTAGTAAGTCCTTATTGAAAACATATTTTGCATGCCAGTGACATTCACTTTGTCCTGGTCGGAATAATAATTCATGGCGTGTTCAAAATCACATTTTTAACTTAAAAAAAAGCCACTCCCTATATTTATTTTGTAGTCCCTATATTTAACAACTTCCGTAAACTAATGAAAAAGTCCATCTGCTCATCGATTTTTCATAGCACCGAACGAAACTACTTCCTCCCAATGACACGCCAATATTAAAATCATTAATGATTCACCGAAATTTTCACAACTTCTTGTTCAGTAGATGTAGTGTTAAACTACTTCTTCCTCAGCTCTTATTTTGCTGGGTATGGCAAAGGCATCACTTCTTTTCTAATGATTTCATCGATGAATTTAACATTAGCATGTCATACAATCATTACTCATACTTTTCTCTAAGGAAACAATGATAAAACAATGATTAGGTATTCTGATGTATGAGTGGAAAATGTTCATATACTTTGTAATATTTAAGCTTTGATAAAAATTTAATTCATAAGAATGCAGAAAAATAAGTTTTAAAAAGCGAAATTTATGCAATGATATACAAGTTCTCTTTATTAAGACAAATAAATAATAATGCATTAGTGAAAAAGCATTTTTGAAACATTTTTCAAAAATTTGAATGAACTTTTAGACAAATTTTAAAATATTTTTGGATAATTTAAAAACTGGTTGTACAATTTGGAAATATTTTTAGACAATTTTAAAATATTTTTGAGAAATTTTAAATAATTTTTGCACAATTTTAAAAATTTTTTGGGCAATTTGAAATAATTTTTACACAATTTTAAAATTATTTTGATAAATTCTGAATTAAAACTGGAAATGGTGTAGTGTTAAATAATTAACATAATGCAAAATGCACAGATTGTGTCGTCAAAAAATATTTACGGCTGAAAAAATGCAAATGACAGGCCAGCTAGTTTCAATTAAAGGTTAAAAAAATCAGTTTTCCTTGATATTTCAAAACTTTTATAAAAATTGCGAAACTGCATAAATTCTAACCCTCATGAAATTTTAAACTAAAATATAAAAAATGAGTTAAAAAAATTAAAGAATTTCATCAGAACTATTTTTTCAATTTGAATAAATGCTTTAGATTCGAAAAATATACGATGTACTATAACTTATGCTTTAGAAGTAATGAAGAGTGATTTTTTAAGATAATAAAAGAATGTCAACTAAAGTTTAGGAAGCATTGAAAGAAGTTATAGTCACAAAATGACTGCCATTTTTTTGCTGGGTATGTAAAAAACAATTTTAAAGCACATGTCTTTAATATTAGCTAATAGCTAATTTGGACATACGGTAATAAAAGGAGAATGTAAAAACACAAAAATAGTAAATAAATTTCATCTAAACTCAATAACAAAAATCAACTGTATGTTAGCACAAATAGCTTTTTCCGTTGATTTGTGAGTTAAATATTGAAACTTTCAAGGGCACGAAGAATGTTGATGAAAGTCGCAGCGGACTAGAAAATGCATTCCATTCAGCTTGTGTCTAATAACTTTTTCTGTGTATTCTCCATGATTGATAAAAATAAGGAAATTTTTCAATTGGGAAAAAAAAATTTATGATCTCGAACCAGACTAAAAATACATTTTCATACATATAAGTATTAAAAAGATCAACTATAAAAATATAAACTTCATAATTATATAAGCTTACAATTGTTATTAGTTTTTAGGTTTCCTCTGTCTTAAATTATATTTAACAATTTGTTGTTATTTTTCATTATTATTTTTAACAACTTCATTATTTAAAATTTCTTCGTTGACTACACTTTTGTCCGTTTGATTATTATTACAATTATTTGTACAACAGTGATTAATTTTTTGCAATGGATCTAAAATAGTAGTTGGTATTTAATTTTCGGTTAACTACATAAAATAATTTTATTTGCATGTCTTTTCCATGTTTTATTTGATTCCGTTGTTAATATAAATATTTGCTTTCCAATTACTTTAAGTATTATGCCATTTATCCGAGAAACTTCTCCGGGAATGGAATAAATAATCTTTTAAAATAACATTATATTTTTTAAATATATAATTTTTACATCCTTTATGATATTTTGTTTGACTTTTTTTTTTTGTTTTGAAAAAACTTTTTAATATCTTTCATATTTTTATATCTTTCATATTTTGAACAATTCTTTTTGGGTTGATAAGATCAAGTCTTGTTCTTAACTTTATTTTATTAAACATCAAATAATAAAATAAAATACCGAATTTCCCACTTGCTTTTCTGATTTGTAGCTGGATGCCCTACTGGCGATGTTATTTGTTCAATATTATTAATTTTTAAAAAGTTTTTAAATTCGTTTGGGACAAAGGATGTTCGATTGTCTGAAGCAATACATTTAGGTAAACCAAAACGAGAAAAGTTTGCGTAAAACAGAAATAACTGAATTTCAACACATTTACTAGTACTGTCAATAACCACTACTAAAAACCAACGTTTTAAAAACGGACCAAAAAAATCTAAATGTAATCTTGACCAAACTGCATCTGATCTTGGCCAGGGAATCAATACTTGTTGAGGTTGATTTGGACGGGTCTTAATACAAGCATCACAAGACTTAACGATTTCCTCCAAATCATTGCTTTGGCCACCAACAACATTCACGAGCCATAGCTTTCATTTTAACAATTTCCATATGGGACACGTGTAAAAATTTGACTACACCACCAGAAAACAAAAACACAATTTGCCTCATCCGACAACTCATATCTTTTTAAAAAATATGGTAATAGTTCCGAACCAGGACACTTTTCAGGCAACCCTAGTTCAATAAATTTTTTAACTTTTTGCAATACTCCATCTTTTGTTGTTTTCTCACCAATTGTTTCAAAATCTAATCATTTGTTTTCTCTATTGAGCTTTTGTAAATAATAAATGTAAATATTATTTGGTAACTCACCTGAACAAAAGTTAGAATCTTTAGGGTATCTCGAAAAATAATTGACAACATTGTTTTTTGATTTAATATGACAAATACCGAATTGGTAGTCGGATAAAGTTAATGCAATACGTTGTAATCGGCCATTAACGGTATTCCTTTTTTAGGATTAAAAATATGATGTAATGGTTTATTGTCGGTCACTTATGTAAAATGACGACCGTATAAATAATGCTGAATTTTTTTTCTCCAAAAAAAATTACAACTGCTTCGCGATTAAAGTTCTTAAATCAAAATCTAATTTTATTATCAAAAAATTTTAAATACAATATCAAATTGAAAAGCAAAATATAAAATTCGTGAGTATATGTATGGAATTTTATATGTTACTTAAAAATTAAAACAAAGTAATGTATGTAGTGGGACACTATATAAGTCCCCCCCCCATTATAGCAATGCAACAATGGAACGAAAATAATAAAATCAATTAATTAATAAAGAAAGTATTAGTTATTTTAAGAGTTATGTTTGTAAGTTGTTCTGAATTGTCAATATGTGCGGGTTTCAATAAACTTTAAAAGTATGTCTTTCCTTCTACTACTTTAAAAGGACCTCCATAAGGAGACTCTAAACGCTTTGGCCTTAATACTTTTACAAAAACATAATCAAATTGAAATATAGCTTTCGGAACAAATGATCAAACATTGTTTCTGTTGGTTGTCTCTTTAGATTGTCGCTGTCCAAGCACATAAACCTGGATAGCTTACTAAGATGAGACAAGTTGATTTCTTTTTACAGCTCTTGAAGTGCAAAAAGGTGCAAAATTTGCATTAATAATAAAATACAATAAATGTTTGCGTAATCAATTTCAACATAATAAAGGGTGTCCCAAGAAAAACGCAATTTTTAAATTTTAAATAAAACACAGATATTTAAAAATTGCGTTTTTCTTGGGACACCCTTTATTATGTTGAAATTGATTACGCAAACATTTATTGTATTTTATTATTAATGCAAATTTTGCACCTTTTTGCACTTCAAGAGCTGTAAAAAGAAATCAACTTGTCTCATCTTAGTAAGCTATCCAGGTTTATGTGCTTGGACAGCGACAATCTAAAGAGACAACCAACAGAAACAATGTTTGATCATTTGTTCCGAAAGCTATATTTCAATTTGATTATGTTTTTGTAAAAGTATTAAGGCCAAAGCGTTTAGAGTCTCCTTATGGAGGTCCTTTTAAAGTAGTAGAAGGAAAGACATACTTTTAAAGTTTATTGAAACCCGCACATATTGACAATTCAGAACAACTTACAAACATAACTCTTAAAATAACTAATACTTTCTTTATTAATTAATTGATTTTATTATTTTCGTTCCATTGTTGCATTGCTATAATGGGGGGGGGACTTATATAGTGTCCCACTACATACATTACTTTGTTTTAATTTTTAAGTAACATATAAAATTCCATACATATACTCACGAATTTTATATTTTGCTTTTCAATTTGATATTGTATTTAAAATTTTTTGATAATAAAATTAGATTTTGATTTAAGAACTTTAATCGCGAAGCAGTTGTAATTTTTTTTGGAGAAAAAAAATTCAGCATTATTTATACGGTCGTCATTTTACATAAGTGACCGACAATAAACCATTACATCATATTTTTAATCCTAAAAAAGGAATACCGTTAATGGCCGATTACAACGTATTGCATTAACTTTATCCGACTACCAATTCGGTATTTGTCATATTAAATCAAAAAACAATGTTGTCAATTATTTTTCGAGATACCCTAAAGATTCTAACTTTTGTTCAGGTGAGTTACCAAATAATATTTACATTTATTATTTACAAAAGCTCAATAGAGAAAACAAATGATTAGATTTTGAAACAATTGGTGAGAAAACAACAAAAGATGGAGTATTGCAAAAAGTTAAAAAATTTATTGAACTAGGGTTGCCTGAAAAGTGTCCTGGTTCGGAACTATTACCATATTTTTTAAAAAGATATGAGTTGTCGGATGAGGCAAATTGTGTTTTTGTTTTCTGGTGGTGTAGTCAAATTTTTACACGTGTCCCATATGGAAATTGTTAAAATGAAAGCTATGGCTCGTGAATGTTGTTGGTGGCCAAAGCAATGATTTGGAGGAAATCGTTAAGTCTTGTGATGCTTGTATTAAGACCCGTCCAAATCAACCTCAACAAGTATTGATTCCCTGGCCAAGATCAGATGCAGTTTGGTCAAGATTACATTTAGATTTTTTTGGTCCGTTTTTAAAACGTTGGTTTTTAGTAGTGGTTATTGACAGTACTAGTAAATGTGTTGAAATTCAGTTATTTCTGTTTTACGCAAACTTTTCTCGTTTTGGTTTACCTAAATGTATTGCTTCAGACAATCGAACATCCTTTGTCCCAAACGAATTTAAAAACTTTTTAAAAATTAATAATATTGAACAAATAACATCGCCAGTAGGGCATCCAGCTACAAATCAGAAAAGCAAGTGGGAAATTCGGTATTTTATTTTATTATTTGATGTTTAATAAAATAAAGTTAAGAACAAGACTTGATCTTATCAACCCAAAAAGAATTGTTCAAAATATGAAAGATATAAAAATATGAAAGATATTAAAAAGTTTTTTCAAAACAAAAAAAAAAAGTCAAACAAAATATCATAAAGGATGTAAAAATTATATATTTAAAAAATATAATGTTATTTTAAAAGATTATTTATTCCATTCCCGGAGAAGTTTCTCGGATAAATGGCATAATACTTAAAGTAATTGGAAAGCAAATATTTATATTAACAACGGAATCAAATAAAACATGGAAAAGACATGCAAATAAAATTATTTTATGTAGTTAACCGAAAATTAAATACCAACTACTATTTTAGATCCATTGCAAAAAATTAATCACTGTTGTACAAATAATTGTAATAATAATCAAACGGACAAAAGTGTAGTCAACGAAGAAATTTTAAATAATGAAGTTGTTAAAAATAATAATGAAAAATAACAACAAATTGTTAAATATAATTTAAGACAGAGGAAACCTAAAAACTAATAACAATTGTAAGCTTATATAATTATGAAGTTTATATTTTTATAGTTGATCTTTTTAATACTTATATGTATGAAAATGTATTTTTAGTCTGGTTCGAGATCATAAAATTTTTTTTTCCCAATTGAAAAATTTCCTTATTTTTATCAATCATGGAGAATACACAGAAAAAGTTATTAGACACAAGCTGAATGGAATGCATTTTCTAGTCCGCTGCGACTTTCATCAACATTCTTCGTGCCCTTGAAAGTTTCAATATTTAACTCACAAATCAACGGAAAAAGCTATTTGTGCTAACATACAGTTGATTTTTGTTATTGAGTTTAGATGAAATTTATTTACTATTTTTGTGTTTTTACATTCTCCTTTTATTACCGTATGTCCAAATTAGCTATTAGCTAATATTAAAGACATGTGCTTTAAAATTGTTTTTTACATACCCAGCAAAAAAATGGCAGTCATTTTGTGACTATAACTTCTTTCAATGCTTCCTAAACTTTAGTTGACATTCTTTTATTATCTTAAAAAATCACTCTTCATTACTTCTAAAGCATAAGTTATAGTACATCGTATATTTTTCGAATCTAAAGCATTTATTCAAATTGAAAAAATAGTTCTGATGAAATTCTTTAATTTTTTTAACTCATTTTTTATATTTTAGTTTAAAATTTCATGAGGGTTAGAATTTATGCAGTTTCGCAATTTTTATAAAAGTTTTGAAATATCAAGGAAAACTGATTTTTTTAACCTTTAATTGAAACTAGCTGGCCTGTCATTTGCATTTTTTCAGCCGTAAATATTTTTTGACGACACAATCTGTGCATTTTGCATTATGTTAATTATTTAACACTACACCATTTCCAGTTTTAATTCAGAATTTATCAAAATAATTTTAAAATTGTGTAAAAATTATTTCAAATTGCCCAAAAAATTTTTAAAATTGTGCAAAAATTATTTAAAATTTCTCAAAAATATTTTAAAATTGTCTAAAAATATTTCCAAATTGTACAACCAGTTTTTAAATTATCCAAAAATATTTTAAAATTTGTCTAAAAGTTCATTCAAATTTTTGAAAAATGTTTCAAAAATGCTTTTTCACTAATGCATTATTATTTATTTGTCTTAATAAAGAGAACTTGTATATCATTGCATAAATTTCGCTTTTTAAAACTTATTTTTCTGCATTCTTATGAATTAAATTTTTATCAAAGCTTAAATATTACAAAGTATATGAACATTTTCCACTCATACATCAGAATACCTAATCATTGTTTTATCATTGTTTCCTTAGAGAAAAGTATGAGTAATGATTGTATGACATGCTAATGTTAAATTCATCGATGAAATCATTAGAAAAGAAGTGATGCCTTTGCCATACCCAGCAAAATAAGAGCTGAGGAAGAAGTAGTTTAACACTACATCTACTGAACAAGAAGTTGTGAAAATTTCGGTGAATCATTAATGATTTTAATATTGGCGTGTCATTGGGAGGAAGTAGTTTCGTTCGGTGCTATGAAAAATCGATGAGCAGATGGACTTTTTCATTAGTTTACGGAAGTTGTTAAATATAGGGACTACAAAATAAATATAGGGAGTGGCTTTTTTTTAAGTTAAAAATGTGATTTTGAACACGCCATGAATTATTATTCCGACCAGGACAAAGTGAATGTCACTGGCATGCAAAATATGTTTTCAATAAGGACTTACTAAATAATTGTTTTTTTACTAGTAGGGATTAATATCAACATTTTGGAAGTTGTTTAAAATGACTTCTTACAAATCGAAAAATTTGCACTATTAACTTCTTTGGATGTTCTGAAAAAGAGATTCGTAAAGAATAACATCGATTTTATTTTGCTGGGTAGTAGTGATGCTTTTATTGCTTCTTTGGCAGCTTCATTTTTGCTGGGTATGTTTAAACAATTCTTTTTAGCCGTACCAAGTTATATTTTAATAGTGAAGTTTATATTTGATCTTTTTAATACTTATACGAGGGCGGATCAATAAGCCCGTGACTTTTCGAACTTCCCTCGTAGTTCTATGAAATGCAACACTGATCCCATCAAGTACCACCTGTTAATAGACTACTGTAAAATTTTGAGCAAGTTCCGTCATTTACTTTGCGTTTAACAGAAGGACTTTTCGAGGTCCATAAAATATTCATTTGTTTGATCAATAATTTCATCGTTGGAGCTAAATCTCTTTCCACCGAGCCATTTCTTTAGCTTTGGAAATAGGAAATAGTAACTGGGGGCTAAATCCGGAGAATAAGGCGAATGAGAGTGTAATTCGTAGTCTACTTCATGAATTTTTGCCATGGAAATTAAGCTGTCACACGATTCCGTTGGTGGTCGCTTGTGAGCAAACGCGACAGCCATCTTGCGGAAAGCTTTCTCATACCCAAGTGATTGTTCAAAATTGAAACCACTGAACCATGTGAGATGCCTATGTCTTCCACAATATATCGCACATTCAATCTCCGATTGGCCAACACCATATCGTGAATTTTTTCAATTGTTTTGGGTGTAGAGACTTCAACTGGGCGTCCATAACGTTCGGCACCTTCCGTGCTTGTAATGCACAACAAAAGTCAGTAAACCTCTTTTTTAACCATTGAAATCGATGGTGCAGAGTATTTATCAAGCTTTTCCTTGGTTTAATTGACAGTTTTTTCGCAAAAAATAATGTGTAATGAGCACTCGAAATTCACTTTTTTCCATTTTAAAAAAAGCCACGAGGTTGTATGCTTTGAACAGCTGAAAAACGCAAAGTAAATGACGGAACTTGCTCAAAATTTGACAGTAGTCTATTAAAAGGTGGTACTTAATGGGAGCAGTGTTGCATTTCATATAACTGCGAGGAAAGTTCTATAAGTCACGGACTTATTGATCCGTCATCGTATGTATGAATATGTAAATTTTTTTTCCCCCAAATGAAAAATTTTCTAATTTTTATTTAGTAATCATGGAGAATACACAGAAAAAGTTATTAGACACAAGCTTATATGTATGAATAACTTTTTTTCTATGATCTCGAACCAGACTAAAAATACAATATCATACATATAAGTATTAAAAAGATCAACTATAAAAATATAAACTTCACTATTAAAAGATAACTTGGTTCAATTTAAAAACATATGTCTTTTATATAAGCTAGTTAAAAACTCATCTAGTAATATTACAATATGAGGCATTAATGAGTTGAAGAGTTGTAATCCATTAATTACACTCAAAATAATATATTTTTATCTTGTTCTATATAATGGCTAAGTCCATTGGGAGAGTCCTCCGTATTCGTCTATTGAGGTTTCGGAACAAATGATCAAACATTGTTTCTGTTGGTTGTCTCTTTAGATTGTCGCTGTCCAAGCACATAAACCTGGATAGCTTACTAAGATGAGACAAGTTGATTTCTTTTTACAGCTCTTGAAGTGCAAAAAGGTGCAAAATTTGCATTAATAATAAAATACAATAAATGTTTGCGTAATCAATTTCAACATAATAAAGGGTGTCCCAAGAAAAACGCAATTTTTAAATTTTAAATAAAACACAGATATTTAAAAAAAATCGTGAAACTTTATTATATCGTAAAGTAAACAGAATGAGGTTATGTATGGAACAATATATCGTGCAGATGGCCGCCGCGGCCTTGCTGGCATGCACGCGATCTTTTAATGAAATTTTCAATGACCGTTTTGCATGAATGCTATGGTATTTCATTAATGCAGCGTCCAATTTCCTCTTTTAAGGCTTGAGTCGTCGTTGGCTTATTCGCGTAAACCATCGATTTCAAAAAAACCCCAAAGAAAAAAATCTAATGGTGTTAAATCGCACGATCTAGGCGGCCAATTCTGATCTCCAAAACGCGAAATAACACGACCGGGAAATGACTGATGCAGCAATTGAATTGTTTCTCTGGCTGTATGACATGTGGCGCCGTCTTGTTGGAACCACATGCCCTCAACATTCATTTCTTCAATTCTAGCCAAGAAAAAACTGGTTATCATTTCAAGATACCGAACACCATTGACTGTTTGCGCTTGACCTGCCTCATTTTCATAAAAAAAAGGTCCAATGATTCCTCCAGCCCAAAAACCACACCACACAGTGACACGTTGAGGATGCATTTGCTTCTCGTGAATCACTCGAGGATTTTCCTCACCCCAAATGCGACAATTCTGCCTATTGACGAAGCCATCAAGATGAAAATGGGCCTCGTCACTGAAGATGATTTCATCGGCAAAATCAGCATTTTCATGTTGTCTCTCCAATACCCAAATAACGAACTCCCTTTGCTGTCCATGGTCAGCTGGCTTCAGTTCCTGATTCAATTGAACTTTGTATGCATGAAGATGCAAATGTTTCGTCAAAATTCGCTGCAAAGTGGATTTGGAGACACCAATTTGCTGAGCTCGGTGTCGAATTGAGGTGGATGGAGTTTGAGCGACATCATCACGTACAGCTGCGACATTTTCGGTCAATCGACCTGGTCGATGGCGCGTTGTTGTCTTTACATCACTAACAGACCCAGTTTCGGCAAATTTATCCATTAATCTCTTTACAGTTGACTCTTTTGGAGCATTATTGTGACCCCAAATTGATCGCAATTTGCGAACTGTAGCCGCAAAACTTTCACCATTTTGGTAAAACAATTTCACAATGAGAATGCGTTGTTCATTCGTGTAGCGCTCCATTTTTACTAACCTCGTACCTTCTACTAGCAAACAATAACAATTGTTCAAATGTCAAACAATGACACTTCGAATGTTGCCAGATTTAAAAATTGCGTTCTTCTTGGGACACCCTTTATAATGTTACTGACAGCATAACAAAAATTGTTGAACTCTTACTATACTACATAATTGCATACTTAACAGAAATAATGTTATTGACTTTGTTCCAGACAAAATATGTTTAGGTTGTTGTATTTGTCATAACAATGATTAACCCATGTAGGTGTAACAATAATTAACCCATGTAGGTCTGAACATTCTCCCCCGCGTTGAACGAAGGTTCGAAACTCTAATACATACGCCTATACCAATGGATTAAGTATCTATGATGTCGATCGTTATTGGTCTTGGGCGTGGGATTGGTTTCGGTGGCACTTGGTTGCCGTTTTTAGCGCCATTCTGATGATACCTTTGATGTATTTGTATGCCTAGGAAAATAAGCATCAAGAGGGTTGAGAAGATGAGGGCAGTGTAGCTGACTGCATGATGATGTTGACCATTAGAGTTGATAATTTTCAGGATATCAATGGAGCTGATTCATTTAGTTGTTGTTGTAAGTTGTTTAGTTGATCTAGTTGAGTTTTAAATTGATGGTTTGTTGCATTAAAAACTCTTCTTATTTCATGAGGTGTGCTGATTAACACGATTTGGTTAAAATTGGAAAATGAAAAAGTGTACCTGTATTAGTATTGCGTTGGTCTTTATGACACAGTTAGGTCCTATTTCTATGATTCCAGAACCCGATAATTTGGCTTGTAGGGTTTCTGTGCCGCATTCTGCAGAGAATTCGGAGGTTGTAGTCATAGAAAATATCCATTTGTTTTGATTGTTCTGGTAGCCGGACTAGTTTGCAGCTAGTTGTATTCTTGTTGTTGAATATATTGATGTCACAAGAATTAATGTCTGAATTTCTTCCTAACTGGGATTGCTTATTTTATTTTTGCATATGTAAGTGTCCGGTTTGGTATTCATGCAGTTGCTGACATCTTTAGTAGACAGTGGAATATTCTGATCCCTGTGTGCATTAAATAAATTACAAATAATATCTTAATACCCTAACCGAGCACTAGCAACAAAGGCTTTTTGGTTATGAATGAGCTATCTGGAATGATGGAAATGAGGGTTTGGTTCTTCACGGATGGAACTGAAATTATCTTAAACAATTCTGACTTCTTCTTTAGTAACAGCGCCCTTGGCATTCATTAACTTGTATAGTTGAATTAGGTTGTCGTTATCTATTGGAAGTGCACGAAATGCTGGAAGATGAGCCTTGATTGTGACAAGCTCGGCCTTGAGTTGATGTGGTGACCAAAGCAAAGGACTTATTCTTCCGTTATGAGCATCTGTTAGTACATTAATGATTTCAGATTCTGTTCTCTGAAGATTTGTTGCTATTAATGCCAGATGAGTTGAAAGGATACCGATTAGTTGTGTTTTGCGGATTTGTTGCGATTCATTGTCGATTTGATTTGTTTCTCTATTGATTCTTTCCAAGATTTCATTAATATTTGCTTGAGTTTTCCGTTCGTCAAGTTTTATGACATTTATGGTTGAATCATGATTGATGTATGGTGTTTTTGAGTAGTTGTAGAATGTGTCCCTTCTCGGTTTTTGCCCGAATATTGGTTTCCAAAATTTCTTTGGCATAATCTGAGTCCAAGACACCAAATAATGATCGCGCTATATTTCCGATAATGTTGAATGCTGCTCTTTTTGATTGATGTGTTGTAAAAATCTCCTTCTCTTGGCCCAATAATAAGGACCTCACACATAGACTGATGTTCAATTTCTGAACAAAACGGCTTTAGTGTTCGTATTCCTGATGAAAGAGCCTCTAATTCTGTTGAAAAGGAAGCCAAATCATAGCACACCATTATTTTCCATTCAGATGTGACTATCCTTGATGTCCCGATTCCTTCAAAGTATAGTCCTGGGTCCGTACGAAATTTACTGATTTGAATATTGCCACTTATGACTGCTGGAATGAGTAGAAGCGTTACAAGCATGTTAAACAGAATCGAATTCTTAATAGGAATTTTGTTTCACGATGGGGCTGTATTTCGTTTTTGTTTCTTTAGTGGGACGGCATCTGCTTCGTCTGTAGGCAATGGCCGAGTTTTTAAGGTTTCCCTGGTTTCTTCTTCACTTTCGTGAAATAGTGGAGCTAGTCTATGAACGGCCCTTTTTGATATTTCTGACGATGTTTAAAGATCTACTCGAACCTTACCGTCGTTTCCCGGGTAGGTTTTAATAATTCTTCCGAGTGCATAACAGGTACGCTAACTTCCTTTATGATGACCAATTGCCCTTCTTGCACATTCTCGGAAGATGTTTTCCATTTTCGTTTTTCTTGAAAATGGTGTAGATATTCTGTTGACCAGTTTCTCCAGAACTCGTGTTTGAGTTGGGATACATGCTCCCACCTTTTTGCATGGGATTTAGTCGGTTGTGCAGCTCTGGTATCCACCTGAGCTGTTAGTGGTTCTCCAATTAAGAAGTGTCCTGGGGTTAATGCTGTTAAGTCATTTGGATTGGTTGAAAGTGGTGTAAGTGGTCGCGAGTTTAGGATTGATTGAGTGAAGCTGTTAATACGATTCGTAGTAACATTTGTTTGGCGGATTTAACTGCTGCTTCCCATTATCCTCCAAAGTGAGGTGTTCTGGGGGGTATGAATTTGAATTCAATGTTTTCTTTGCTGCATGATTTGATGATCGATGCTTGTGAAGTCTTAGAAAAAATGGCTTTGTCTATTTCTTCTAGATGATTTCGCGCACCACGATTTGTAGCGATGTCTGAATAGATTGTGTGACGTCCTCGCCGGGCTAAAAATCTCTTGAGGGCTCCAATAAATGCATCGGTGGTGAGGTCAGTTACCACTTCTAGATGTACGGCCTTTGTTGCAAAACAGATGAAAACTGCTACATAGACCTTATGTGGTCTTTTACCTCTTAATTTATAATGGACCCAGAAAGGGCCACAGTAATCGACTCCTGACTTAATAAATAGTCGATCTGAGGTGACTGCTTGCTGGTAATTCGACCATGACTTGGGTGAGTAGTTTTGGTTTGGACCTGGTGCATCGAACGCAATTTTGTACGATGCTTTTTGCAGTTGATATTCCCTTGATGACTCAGAATTGCTGTCCGGAAATTGCCAATAATGTTTGTGGACTACAGTGATGGTTGTCCTTATGAAGCAGTTTCAATATTAATTTTGAAATTGGATCGTTGTATGGCAAAAGTATTGGATGCTTGGCGTTATAGGATAGATTTGACGCCTCTAATCCTCCCACAACTCGAAGTACGTCGTTTTCGTCAAAGAAAGGAGACAGACTGCTGATTGAACTGGAGTTGCTAATTTCTTTATTATTTTTTAGTTTGATTATGTCCTCTTTGAAGTCAGCTGCTTGTATGGTTCTGGCACTACGATGCGGTGATGTCATTAACTCAATTGGGCTTAGTATCCTAGTTGCTGCTCGATCGGCCCTTATAAGTCTTGAATTCTGAATAAAGCGCAGGGTATACCCTACTAATCTTTGAAGGATTTCAAAGGAATCCCGATGATTGATTTTGTAAATGATCTCTTCTAGTCCTGCGTGAACTATTGACGCGATAGTAACTGTTTTTTGCTTGAGTTCCATATCGATTGTCGGTTGTAATGTTTTTGGGAATTCTTGAGGCCACTGACTTTCTTTGACATGTTGGAAGAGTGGTCCGTGAAACCACAACGTGCATTTTGATATTTCCTCGGGGCTTAAGCCTCTAGAGATTAGATCTGCAGGATTTTGCTTGGAACTAACATGACGCCATTGAGTGTCTATTGTTAATTCGTGTATTTTGCTGATTCGATTTACTACAAAGGTGCGCAGTAAGGATGAAGGTGAGTTATTCCAATGTAGTACTATTTCAGAATCAGACCAGAAATATGTTTTATTGTTTTCAAATTGTAGTTCTTTCCGAACTCTTGTTGTTAGTTCGGCTCCCGGTACTGCAGCACATAACTCCAGCTTAGGTAGGGTTAATTTGTTCAAAGGAGCAACACGTGACTTGGAGCATGACAGTCTGACGATAATTTTGACATTCTGTAAAACGGAACGTAGGTACACGGAGGCGCCATAAGACTTCTCAGAAGCATCTACGAAAGTATGTATTTTCGTGTGTGTAGGTATCTGACCATCAAAAATATGTCTTTTAATGCGTACGTTGTTTAGGTGTTTTAAATTCTGGCGGAATGCTGCCCAGAGTAAGTTAAGTTTTGCTGGTAATGGTCCATCCCATGTGATTTGTGATTTCCATAACTGTTGTATGAAAATCTTTGCTGCAATTCCACGGGACCTGGTATTCCCAGTGGATCAAATATTCTTGCAAATATCCGATGTAACAGAGTGTATTCTTGTCTTGGACGTCTGCCTTGAGGCAGAACAAATCTGATTTGGGATTCCATGTAAATCCCAAAACCTTGGTTGATTGATTATCGAAGTCTAGGTTTATTTCCTCAGGTGGATGGTTAGTTTAAAACCAGCTTCTTGGAGTAATTTAGTGAATTGATGCTGCATTTCGACAATTAGAGCCACTTATGCCATCATCCACATAAAAATCATATCTTAGTGTATGTGAACCTAACGGATATCTTTCCATGTTCTTTTCTGCTAATGTTTGTAGGCATTTTGTGGCCAGTCTAGGTTTATTTCCTCAGGTGGATGGTTAGTTTAAAACCAGCTTCTTGGAGTAATTTAGTGAATTGATGCTGCATTTCGACAATTAGAGCCACTTATGCCATCATCCACATAAAAATCATATCTTAGTGTATGTGAACCTAACGGATATCTTTCCATGTTCTTTTCTGCTAATGTTTGTAGGCATTTTGTGGCCAGGTAAGGTGCTGAAGAAGTACCATACGTTACGGTGTTCAGTTTGAATATTTGGATTGCCTTTGCTGGATTCTTCCTCCAGAATATTAGCTGCATGTGCCGGTCAGCAGGATCAATTATAATCTGGCGGTATATTTCCTCTATGTCTGTACAAAAGGCAAATCTTGGCAGTCGAAATCTAATAACGTGCCAAACAGGTCACCTTGAGTGGGCGGAATTGTGTGCAAGATGTCGTTGAGCGAAAGTCCTGATGCTGACTTTGCTGAAGCGTCGAAAACTACTCTAAGCTTGGTGGTGCTACTTTCTGGCTTAATCACACAATGATGAGGGATACAAAAATGGGGTGATTTTTATCGATCCCGAAGTTGTCTTACTCCCAAAACCGTTGTATTAGGTTATTTGTGGTTTCTTCATCTTCACCATAAACTGCGCAAATTGCTGAATTTCCTGCATCCTTCTTTATATTACCGCTCATTATCCAGCCTAGCCTTGTAAGCGTTGGTAACTCATTCGAAAGTTTAATTTGTCCGATTTTCAATATGCTAGGATCGTTAAATTTCGGATCAGCGAGTTGAAAATTTTCTGGCATTTGCCATGATGAAATGTTGCTGTTCTGATCCGGTTGATCAGGAATAATGCTGGGGAGCACGAAGGCCTCCAATCTTGTTTTATACCCGCTTGTCAAGGATTGCAGATTAACATTGACACGTTTGTTCGTGATGCTTCGATTTTCGGCCGATTCGTAGGGATGCTTCTGATGGCTTGATGTTGAGTTTGTTTAACAGTCTTTCCGTCACTATGTTGATTTGCGATCCGGAATCCAAAATTTCCTTGAATTCACCGAATTGCCCATTATTTGCTTGGATCCTGACTGGCTGTTGCCAATAACACGTAACCCCGCAGGGCGCCATGATGTTGTGCTGACGCAACCGTACTTGGAACTGCTACTGTTTTCGTACTATTTTCATCGTTATGCATCAATGTGTTGTGTTTGTGCTGACATTTGGTGCAATGTCTAGAGAAGCATTTATTCGTGAAATGTCCACATTTAAGACAAATAACGCAAAAATTGTTTGTCTTTAGGTGTTGCAACCTTTTGTGGATCGGTTGATTTAAGAACGCTTGGCATCTGTATAGGGAATGATATCCATTTTGGCAGGCACTGCATTTTGTTTCATTAGCGGATACCTTTGTTGATGCTGTGGAACATATCTTATGTGGGGGTTTTATTGAAGGTTGCTTGCCCTTCTGATGGATAGCCTCCAATGTTTGGAATCTGTTTTTTTAGGAATTTGAGAAATTAGTCCAGTGATGGAATTACCCTTGGCTCAACTAAAGACTGTTCATATAGCATATGAGTTCCCTTGTCCAATTTGCCGATGATTATATGGATGATCTTTGGGTCCCAAGTTTGTATTTACACCCAAGTTATTTAATGCTGCAATTGATTCCCTTGTTGTGTCGTCGAGGAATTTGATGGCTGCTGCTGACGGGTTGTCGAAAGGTAACCTGTGCTGTCCAGTTGACCTTTCCTACTGTGAAGGTTAAAATTCTGGCATTGTTATATCTATCTTGGAGCATTTTCCAAGCCGTTGTGTAGTTGGCTTCCGTTGGGGACAAATGCTGTATAATATTTTGAGCTTCTTCCTTAACATGGGTTTTTAGGAATCACATTTTTTTATGGCTAGAATTGGCTGCTTGTGAACCATTTCGTTAAATAAGTCGTAAAAAGACCGCCATTGTAAATATTCGCTATTGAAGGGTTGTATTGTTACCTTCGGCAAATAAATTGATGAATCTTGGGTCGTCGATATGAGACCTTGAATTCCCTGAGCCTGCATTATCTTGTCCCAAATTGCCGCTTCTGTTACTAAATATTGCTCCAAATCGTAATCTTCTTCTTCGGTGTACAACTGTTGCACAGTGTTGAAATGAATTTGTATTTGAGTTAGGCTTGTAGTCATATAAATGTTGGTCCTGCTTGCGCTATCAGCCATTAGCTCATCCAACATCTTATATATGGTTTCATTATCAATTCTTGGTTTGCATGTTGTGATGAAACTTCTGTATTGATGGCCTCTTCTGTATGTGGTAATGACGGGCCATGTCTAGCTTGGGTCCCTGATATGCTTTCCCTTTACTCCTTCATAATGCCTTCTATTTCATCTACTATATTGCCATGTCGTTGGCCTATATCTTCATATAAACCACTTTTGAAATAAGGATGGTCCGCTTGGATTTTCGGCAATCTTCGGATCGTATCATCCGTGTTTTCAAACCTTGTCCACAGTATGGCTACTTCACGGGCCTTTTTCTTGTAGTAATCCAGCGTTACTCTCTCCTTGGGGGTTTTCCTGATTGTAGATATTGCCCAGGTTATTTCCAAGGCCACTTCATCTTGCTGGGATACGAGTTCCTCTATGGTCGCCATACTTGTTATAGTATTTCTGGTGTAATCGCGTGATTGGAGTCACACTGTTGAATCGTCTGCAGATAACCAGCTGGACTGTTGAATCCAATGAAGAGTTGCGTGTATGCATATAACCAGCTGGAATGTTGAATTTACTGAAGAGCTGCCTGTTTTGGTAGATCACTGATTGTTCCGAGTTCCTTACCACTGGTGGGGGAAACTCGTAATTCAATGATCTCGTCGGGGTCACCAAAACGTTGGATGTCTCTTTAGATTGTTGCTGTCCAAGCACATAAACCTGGATAGCTTACTAAGATAAGACAAGTTGATTTCTTCCTACAGCACTTGAACTGCAAAAAAGACCTTAATGAATGGTTGAATTAAACACTTGTATTTTATGTTAATGACTAACGAACAATATACTTTATTGGGTGATTTATATACCGTAATGGTGCAAAATTTGCATTCATAATAAAATACAATAAATGTTGGCGTAATTAATTTCAAAAAAAATTGTTGAACTCTTACTATACTACATAATTGCATACTTAACAGAAATAATGTTATTGACTTTGTTCCACACAAAATATGTTTAGGTTGTTGGATTTCTCATGACAATGATTAACCCATGTAGGTGTAACAATAATTAACCCACGTAGGTCTGAACAGTTTCCATGATGAATAACTTGATTCCCTACACACTTAAAATGTTCTTTAAATTTTTTAAGAACATTGTCAGTCGATTCTGAATTATATTAGAGTTTGACCATAGACAACCCAATACCCAACAATATAATTGGTAGTTGTTCACACCAATTCCACTCGCTTTCAAGGCAGTCTTTAATTGCCGGTGAAAACGTTCCTCCATACCATTCGCCTGTGGGTTATAACAAGATGTACGAATTTTATGTGTCCCAATTAATTTAGTTAAGTTCTTCAATAGTATAGATGTAAATTGAGTTCCCTGATCAACCGTTATTTATAGAGGGACACCAAAACGAGATATATAATTATTTACAAAAGTTTCTGCTTTAGTCTGTGAGGAGATGTGTCTAATGGGGTATGCTTCTGGCCACCTTGTAAATCGATCAATAATTGTCAATATATATTTCTTTCCTTTTTGAAACCGGGAAAGGTCCAACAAGATTTTATTATTTTCAAATGGCACTGCGCACCCCGACCATAATAGGTCTTTTGTGCTGCCTAGAACCGCCCTAAAGGTTCAACCTATTAATGGAGCCAAGATCCTTTCAGGGTGAAGTGTTCCTAATGTCGGAAGGCGACAAGAAACGGTCAGCCAAAAACCTGATCCTCCTGACACAAAGCACAGGACAATCGCAGAGGACATGCTATGACGTCTCCGATTTCAACCCGCAAAACCTGCAGACTCCGTGTCCGATAGACCCTTATTGTTCCTATGGTATTTAAGGTCACAACGCCCATTAAAGTATCCAGTCAGGGTGCTTAGGTCCCTTCGACCAAGGGCCAATAGTTGCCCAGACCCACTACTGGGCATAGATATAAATCTCTTGGCCTGTCGTTGGCCACGAGATGTTTGCCAATAATCGTAAACTTTTGATTCTCTCCACATCCTGAGCTTCTCCCTAATATAGCCCATGGCCACCCCGCAAAAAGATTCAGGGCCTATAAAGGGCCGACGGTCACCACAGTTGGCTAGACAATCCGCCCTCTCGTTGCCCTCATGGCCCAGAATCCATCCCAGGGTAAGGGAGTTGATCCTACTGAGTCGATTGAAAGCCGTAATACATTCCATGACAAGTTTAGACACCTCGTGGGACATAAGAGCCCTGAGTGCCGCCTGACTGTCCGAGAGAATAAAGATCTGACCACACGCCTCCGTAGGCATTCCTCCACACACACATATGGCGTAAATTTTCGCCTGAAAAATGGAGGGATATTTGCCCATTGGAAGGGCGCGCTGAAAGCCGGGCCCTAAAACCCCGCACCCGTTTTATTATTCAGCTGTTTCGATCTATCTGTGAACCATAACTAGGCCCCAACTCGAATTCTCTGAGTCTAGATGAGCCCATGACGGCCTCCTCCATTACAGAGTTATGCAACGGAGGAATTCCCAGCATGGCCCCGATGGCATCTGTAGAACACGTCCCGCTGGCGCCCGTTTTACCAATACACGCCAGACGGTAGATCCTCTTGAGAACATCCATCGTTTTCAACTGTTCGACCTTTGGCCACCATGCGATAGCCGCATAGGTGATAATATGTCTGATAATAGTATTAAATGACCAATACACCATCCGCGGTCTCAGACCCCATGTCCTCCCAAAGACCCTTTGGCACGCATAGAAAGCCCTGGTGGTCTTTTTGGACAGCGAGTCAATATGATCCTTCCAGGTTAGAGATTTGTCAAGAGTAACCCCCATATACCTAACCTTATCAGAGTAATCTATCACCATGCCCCCCGCATCAGGCCTTAATAGATTAACTTCTGTTCGTAAATGGTACCAGTATCGTTTTCGAAGGGTTGAGGGATAAGCCCTTTCCCTGGCACCATGAAACAGTAAAGTTCAGAGCCTCTCGATGCGCTCTGAGATCGTCCTGTCATCCCATCCGACGACGGATATGTTTAGACCCTTGAGCATCTCATATATGACCAGTGTCCATAATAATGGCCATAAAACGCCTGTACCTTAGCATCTCCAGAGCCCAATCAACTATTATTGGAGAGATACCCTTACTCAGCATGGTCCCCTTAATCGCACCGTAAGACGTGTTGTCAAAAGCGCATTGGGCACATAGGGCAATGGGTTTTCCCTTAGTGCCCTCTCAACCATATTAACGTGACGAACAGCTGTTTCGGTAGACTTTCCCCGTTGATACGCGAACTGAAGACCGTGTATCGGTCTCCGTATGAGGTAAGTGTCCCTAATATAGCGATCCAAAACTTTCTTCATAGTCTTAAGAAGAAACGAGCTGAGGCTAATTGGTCTATACGATTTAGGCAATTGTTCGGATTTCCTCCCTGCCTTTGGTATAAAGACCACTTTCACCTCTCTCCACGGTTTTGGTACATGACCAAATAGCAGACTGGATCTAAATATCCTAACCAGCGTTGGGATAATTAAGTTTATCCCCTGCTGCAAAAGGCATGGATAGACCCCGTCCGGACCTTAGATTTGTATGGAGAAAACTCCTCCACCGCCTACCTTACCCTGTTCTGCTGAAAGATATACCCCGATATACGTACATTCCTCCCCGTCATGTTTGGGATTCCAACAAGATCCATATGTATGTGATCAAATCTTTCGGTTGGTATGCATATTCGTTAGATGATGTGATGACGGATTTTTCGATTTTTGACAATTAATGCAATTTGTTGCACATAAGGATGAATTTGTTGCACGTAAGGATGAGATAGTGAATGTAGGTTTTGAAAAATAACTTTCCCTAAAGATTGCGGGCCAAATGGTCAGTTGGTTTAACCTAATACATCAATACCAAATTTTAATATTTTTAATATTATATGAATTTCCTGCAAATTATTTCTATTACATTATGATAAGTTAGTGTTTTTATTTCTTCGTCTTCTTCTTGTTCCCTTTGTAAAAGTTCCAAATCAACATTATTCGTGCTAAAACCGTTAATATCAGGAAGTCTAGATAACCTATCTGCTTCTGTATTCCCTTTTCACTTATATAACAAATATTCCAGGTGAATTGAGCTATGTATTATAAATGTCTTGTTTGACGGAGGGATCTTCAAAACATATGTTAGTGGTTTATGATCAGTCATGATGATGATATCTCTGCCTTTTAGGAAATGTCTAAAGTGTTTGACTGCACGATATATTGCTAAAAGCTCCCGATCACATGTGGAATATTTACATTCTGTTGAGGAAAGTTTCTTAGATAAATAGGCCGTATAAACCAGGACCGTATAAACCAGGATGTACAAACTACATAATTTTTAGCCACCGGTTTAGCCATGATGCCAAATGGTGCGACTACAATAAAATTCTTAGCCGATTTAGAGAAACACTTTGCCTCTGGCAATTGTTGTAGCGCAAGTACAGTGATTGTGATGTGAATGCATACATGTTTAATTTTTTTTTGCCTAATATACAACAATAATATTTATTATAGAGCACTTCCATATGAAAACGATCAAAATTGGCAAATTTTTGGACGACCCCTCTCCGATTTGAAAATAAATAGTCTCAATCGATTGCCCAGCAAAAAATAATGTACCTACATATTTTTTTTTTATAGTGACTGGTTTAGTGGTGGTGTACACCACTGTCATGTGACAAAATTGAAGAATTCTTCATAAGAGACCTCATTGAAAGTTGTTTTAAAAAAACTACTAAAGCGATCGCAACGAGTGATAGCTCGTTGGAAAGGTATTGAATCAGGCTTTAATTGAAAAATAAAATTTTCCTAATTTTTCTCAGAAATTTACCTTTTTTCCCATGAAAATTAAATTTTCCGATTTTCCACAGAAGCTCCTAAATTTTCCGGCTAATTTTATTTTTTTTTGGATTCCTCATAACTTTTGCTTTAAGAATCAGCAATAAAAAAATGGGACCCGACTCCTTGTTTGTACAGGAGAAGAGCATTTAAGAGACCACCTTGTTCTCATTGTTTTTATATTTTTTATAATTGAATTATTTTTAATTATTTAACATTATTTTATTTTATTATTAAAAATACATTTTAAAAATTATTTTACAGTTAAAAATACATTTATGAAGAAAATATCTTTCTTATTTTGCTGCTTATACTTAATTACAATATTTATTAAAAATTTCAATTGTCTTGGCATCATTATAAAATTAAAGTAACTTTAAATTTAGCACGTCGGCAGACGAAGAGTACCGCTTTACATTAATTGACATATCAGAAATATTTGGTATGAAGCAATGAAACTTTTGCGTTCCAGTTACAGTTTTGACATTATTATATCTGTTTTGAAGTCGTCGCTCCATGGCATCGTGTTCTTTTTGAGTGCATAAAACTGTGTTAATGGCAATTTCCTTGCTTTGAATCCACGAAAACAAATGTTGTACATTTAAGATCTGGTCAGTATATGGCCTTTGCAAACTTGCCTTAGTCGCCATGCGTTTTAGGGTTCCCCCTAACGCATCGCATGGGCCCTTACCGTGGGACGTCGCAAAAAAGTGCCACTCGACCTTGCAGTTTTGTTCTTCTTCAATTATGCAAAGATTGTAAAAATTTTTTTTATTCTTGTACTGAGAAGCCGCGCCGTCTGAGAAAAACGTTACTTTGTCGATTGCATCGAATTTTGATCTTAAGAATTTAAACAGTTTCATTTGAAATAAATAAACGGACACATAATTATGAGCTAAACTCTCCGCGACAACAACAAGGCTTACGGTCTGTAGTTCGTTATCTTCGTTTTTGAAATAAATGCAAAAAGGATGCACCGTGCACTGGTCGTTTGCCCAGTGATAAGCCTGAATTTCATCCTGAACGAGAAAAGTGTAATTCTCGGCAAAGTCGCTTATCACAATGAATTCATTTTGGGCTAATTTCTCCTTACTTTCCTTTAGAAATTTCGATTGCATCTCGGATATGAAATGGTGCGCCTTCAGTTCATTCAACTTGAATCCGAATTACTCGATGAATTCCGGAATCTGCTTTACCACGGTCTCAAGGGAACATCTGCCGCTGCTAATTATCCACTGTTTGAAATGCACCTCCTGAATTAACAGCTGTTCAAACTTTTCCGCCAAATATTGCTCTAGCTCGTCAATCTTCGGACAATTGTCGCATTTGGACAGATGACAATTTTCCGTGGGGTATGCGCACGACCACTTCGACAGGAGGTCCCTATATGTTTCAATTTCACCGTGAAATACTTTCAATTTCTTGCATGGAAAGAACATTAATTTGATGTTTTGATGAAACATGCAAACGCAGACTGAATACGTTCCGTGCCTGTCTAATGCCAGCACGCATTCTTTTGGTCGTAGGATGGCAAACTTAGAAAATCCCACTTTTTCTGCTGGGTATTTCTCTTTGAACTGATGGTATGCTTCGGATAGATTACATAATAATAATCTGCGCTGCTTGTGTACTTTTTCTCCATCTTCACGTGTGATAACATAGTCACGTGTACCTGGGCAGGCGCGGCTGTTGTCATCATTGCAGTAAAAATCTTGAATCAATTTCACCGTTGCTTCGCTGAGGGTCCTTGAGCCAAATTTCTTGGTGGGAGTCGCCAATATGCCCTTCTGTCGAACTAATTCTTTGCTTCTTCTCGCGATGTAAAAAGATGTTTGAAACTGTTCAGAAATCTTGCGTATAGACCATGATTGAGGCAGCACAGATAAAATGAGATATTACTCCGGAAAAGTGGTCGCTAAATTGAATTTTCTTTTCAACTGCTCAATCATTTGTTTGCCGTCATCAACGTCATCTGCTTGACTGCATTCGTTATCAGAGCCTTCATCAAATATTGTCGCGATTGCACTCATAACCTTGCCTTTTTTATCTTTCCTGTATTTTTCACTTCGCAACTTTCTTTTTCTAATAGGCGTTTCACCTAAAGTGGTAATAGCCTCATTCAAAGGACTCAAAGACATATTGACCATCGGAATGTCTGCCTCACTATCAGATGAAACATTTTGTTCAATTGTCATTTCACTCTCAGATTGTGGTTGCATTTGTTTTAATGCATTTGCTTGTTGAGACAAATCGATTTTACACTTGGGGCAAATGAATTGTGCTTCTTCACCGTATTGTATATTTAATTCATTCATGTATCGCTTCGAAACACCAGTTAATTTTAATACTTTTTCGAACGATGTCCACTCTTGTTAAACGGATTGCAGCAAAATTTATTAATTTTACTTTAAATTGTCTTTACAGCTTCACTCTTTACTTTACAAAAAAACACTTTCACGTTTAGTATTCAACTGAAATTTGACTCAGAGTGTGTGAAGTATTTATATTTATTTTTTGGTAAAAAATAGGTAAAAAAAAATAAGCGATATTTGCTTTTCTTTAATAGGAAACTTTGCGTGAACTACTGGTCATAAAATGGGACTTAATTGGTTACTGCCAATAAGCCGACCACAGGTCATAAAATGTTTTGTAAATTTTTTAAATTACCAGGTAATAAATATTTCGCCATATTTATGGAAAATCCGTGTTTTATGACTTGTTTCTGCACGTGTCATTTTAGGCGAAATATTTATTACCTGGTAATTTAAAAAAATTACAAAACATTTTATGACCTGTAGCCTCAGTCGGGTTTGGTGTGCCATTACATGCCACTGCTGCTATT
The DNA here is from genome assembly GCA_949748255.1 of Eustalomyia histrio. Taxonomy (NCBI): domain Eukaryota; kingdom Metazoa; phylum Arthropoda; class Insecta; order Diptera; family Anthomyiidae; genus Eustalomyia; species Eustalomyia histrio. The sequence goes on from OX456525.1 coordinate 112,739,128, forward strand.
ATCCATGGATTTATGGCCGATCTTGTGAAGGCAGGCAGACCATATTCACTACACACTCAACTTGGGACTCTTAAAAAAAATTGATTTTTTCTTCATAAATGTATTTTTAACTGTAAAATAATTTTTAAAATGTATTTTTAATAATAAAATAAAATAAAATAAAATAATGTTAAATAATTCAAAATAATTCAATTATAAAAAATATAAAAACAATGAGAACAAGGTGGTCTCTTAAATGCTCTTCTCCTGTCCAAACAAGGAGTCGGGGCCATTTTTTTATTGCTGATTCTTAAAGCAAAAATTATGAGGAATCCAAAAAAAATAAAATTAGCCGGAAAATTTAGGAGCTTCTGTGGAAAATCGGAAAATTTAATTTTCATGGGAAAAAAGGTAAATTTCTGAGAAAAATTAGGAAAATTTTATTTTCCTAATACTTGTTCTAATACCCAACAATATAATTGGTAGTTGTTCACACCAATTCCACTCGCTTTCAAGGCAGTCTTTAATTGCCGGTGAAAACGTTCCTCCATACCATTCGCCTGTGGGTTATAACAAGATGTATGAATTTTATGTGTCCCAATTAATTTAGTTAAGTTCTTCAATAGCATAGATGTAAATTGAGTTCCCTGATCAACCGTTATTTATAGAGGGACACCAAAACGAGATATATAATTATTTACAAAAGTTTCTGCTTTAGTCTGTGAGGAGATGTGTCTAATGGGGTATGCTTCTGGCCACCTTGTAAATCGATCAATAATTGTCAATATATATTTCTTTCCTTTTTGAAACCGGGAAAGGTCCAACAAGATTTTATTATTTTCAAATGGCACTGCGCACCCCGACCATAATAGGTCTTTTGTGCTGCCTAGAACCGCCCTAAAGGTTCAACCTATTAATGGAGCCAAGATCCTTTCAGGGTGAAGTGTTCCTAATGTCGGAAGGCGACAAGAAACGGTCAGCCAAAAACCTGATCCTCCTGACACAAAGCACAGGACAATCGCAGAGGACATGCTATGACGTATCCGATTTCAACTCGCAAAACCTGCACAACTCAGTGTCCGATAGACCCTTATTGTTCCTATGGTATTTAAGGTCACAACGCCCATTAAAGTATCCAGTCAGGGTGCTTAGGTCCCTTCGACCAAGGGCCAATAGTTGCCCAGACCCACTACTGGGCATAGATATAAATCTCTTGGCCTGCCGTTGGCCACGAGATGTTTGCCAATAATCGTAAACTTTTGATTCTCTCCACATCCTGAGCTTCTCCCTAATATAGCCCATGGCCACCCCGCAAAAAGATTCAGGGCCTATAAAGGGCCGACGGTCACCACAGTTGGCTAGACAATCCGCCCTCTCGTTGCCCTCATGGCCCAGAATCCATCCCAGGGTAAGGGAGTTGATCCTACTGAGTCGATTGAAAGCCGTAATACATTCCATGACAAGTTTAGACACCTCGTGGGACATAAGAGCCCTGAGTGCCGCCTGACTGTCCGAGAGAATAAAGATCTGACCACACGCCTCCGTAGGCATTCCTCCACACACACATATGGCGTAAATTTTCGCCTGAAAAATGGAGGGATATTTGCCCATGGGAAGGGCGCGCTGAAAGCTAGGCCCTAAAACCCCGCACCCGTTTCATTATTCAGCTGTTTCGATCTATCTGTGAACCATAACTAGGCCCCAACTCGAATTCTCTAAGTCTAGATGAGCCCATGACGGCCGCCTCCATTACAGAGATATGCAACGGAGGAATTCCCAGCATGGCCCCGATGGCATCTGTAGAACACGTCCCGCTGGCGCCCGTTTTACCAATACACGCCAGACGGTAGATCCTCTTGAGAACATCCATCGTTTTCAACTGTTCGACCTTTGGCCACCATGCGATAGCCGCATAGGTGATCATATGTCTGATAATAGTATCAAATGACCAATACACCATCCGCGGTCTCAGACCCCATGTCCTCCCAAAGACCCTTTGGCACGCATAGAAAACCCTGGTGGTCTTTTTGGACAGCGAGTCAATATGATCCTTCCAGGTTAGAGATTTGTCAAGAGTAACCCCCATATACCTAACCTTATCAGAGTAATCTATCACCATGCCCCCCGCATCAGGCCTTGATAGATTAACCTTCTGTTCGTAAATGGTACCAGTATCGTTTTCGAAGGGTTGAGGGATAAGCCCTTTCCCTGGCACCATGAAACAGTAAAGTTCAGAGCCTCTCGATGCGCTCTGAGATCATCCTGTCATCCCATCCGACGACGGATATGTTTAGACCCTTGAGCATCTCATATATGACCAGTGTCCATAATAATGGCCATAAAACGCCTGTACTTTAGCATCTCCAGAGCCCAATCAACTATTATTGGAGAGATACCCTTACTCAGCATGGTCCCCTTAATCGCACCGTAAGACGTGTTGTCAAAAGCGCCCTGGGCACATAGGGCAATGGGTTTTCCCTTAGTGCCCTCTCAACCATATTAACGTGACGAACAGCTGTTTCGGTAGACTTTCCCCGTTGATACGCGAACTGAAGACCGTTTATCGGTCTCCGTATGAGGTAAGTGTCCCTAATATAGCGATCCAAAACTTTCTTCATAGTCTTAAGAAGAAACGAGCTGAGGCTAATTGGTCTATACGATTTAGGCAATTGTTCGGATTTCCTCCCTGCCTTTGGTATAAAGACCACTTTCACCTCTCTCCACGGTGTTGGTACATGACCAAATAGCAGACTGGATCTAAATATCCTAACCAGCGTTGGGATAATTAAGTTTATCCCCTGCTGCAAAAGGCATGGATAGACCCCGTCCGGACCTTAGATTTGTATGGAGAAAACTCCTCCACCGCCTACCTTACCCTGTTCTGCTGAAAGATATACCCCGATATACGTACATTCCTCCCCGTCAGGTTTGGGATTCCAACAAGATCCATATGTATGTGATCAAATCTTTCGGTTGGTATGCATATTCGTTGGATGATGTGATGACGGATTTTTCGATTTTTGACAATTAATGCAATTTGTTGCACATAAGATTATATCCTTTCGCATAGAAGGCTAGAAGTATTTTTCTTGTATTAATTTTTGAGTTGCTCGAACGCCCGGATGAGATAGTGAATGTAGGTTTTGAAAAATAACTTTCCCTAAAGATTGCGGGCCAAATGGTCAGTTGGTTTAACCTAATACATAAATACCAAATTTTAATATTTTTAATATTATATGAATTTCCTGCAAATTATTTCTATTACATTATGATAAGTTAGTGTTTTTATTTCTTCGTCTTCTTCTTGTTCCCTTTGTAAAAGTTCCAAATCAACATTATTCGTGCTAAAACCGTTAATATCAGGAAGTCTAGATAACGTATCTGCTTCTGTATTCCCTTTCCACTTATATAACAAATATTCCAGGTGAATTGAGCTATGTATTATAAATGTCTTGTTTGACGGAGGGATCTTCAAAACATATGTTAGTGGTTTATGATCAGTCATGATGATGATATCTCTGCCTTTTAGGAAATGTCTGAAGTGTTTGACTGCACGATATATTGCTAAAAGCTCCTGATCACATGTGGAATATTTACATTCTGTTGAGGAAAGTTTCTTAGATAAATAGGCCGTATAAACCAGGACCGTATAAACCAGGATGTACAAACTACATAATTTTTAGCCACCGGTTTAGCCATGATGCCAAATGGTGCGACTAAAATAAAATTCTTAGCCGATTTAGAGAAACACTTTGCCTCTGGCAATTGTTGTAGCGCAAGTACAGTGATTGTGATGTGAATGCATACATGTTTAATTTTTTTTTGCCTAACATACAACAATAATATTTATTATAGAGCAATTCCATATGAAAACGATCAAAATTGGCAAATTTTTGGACGACCCCTCTCCGATTTGAAAATAAATAGTCTCAATCGATTGCCCAGCAAAAAATAATGTACCTACATATTTTTTTTTTATAGTGACTGGTTTAGTGGTGGTATACACCACTGTCATGTGACAAAATTGAAGAATTCTTCATAAGGGACCTCATTGAAAGTTGTTTTAAAAAAACTACTAAAGCGATCGCAACGAGTGATAGCTCGCTGGAAAGGTATTGAATCAGGCTTTAATGGAAAAATAAAATTTTCCTAATTTTTCTCAGAAATTTACCTTTTTTCCCATGAAAATTAAATTTTCCCATGAAAATTAAATTTTCCGATTTTCCACAGAAGCTCCTAAATTTTCCGGCTAATTTTATTTTTTTTGGATTCCTCATAATTTTTGCTTTAAGAATCAGCAATAAAAAAATGGGCCCCGACTCCTTGTTTGGACAGGAGAAGAGCATTTAAGAGACCACCTTGTTCTCATTGTTTTTATATTTTTTATAATTGAATTATTTTTAATTATTTAACATTATTTTATTTTATTATTAAAAATACATTTTAAAAATTATTTTACAGTTAAAAATACATTTATGAAGAAAATATCTTTCTTATTTTGCTGCTTATACTTAATTACAATATTTATTAAAAATTTCAATTGTCTTGGCATCATTATAAAATTAAAGTAACTTTAAATTTAGCACGTCGGCAGACGAAGAGTACCGCTTTACATTAATTGACATATCAGAAATATTTGGTATGAAGCAATGAAAATTTTGCGTTCCAGTTACAGTTTTGACATTATTATATCTGTTTTGAAGTCGTCGCTCCATGGCATCGTGTTCTTTTTGAGTGCATAAAACTGTGTTAATGGCGATTTCCTTGCTTTGAATCCACGAAAACAAATGTTGTACATTTAAGATCTGGTCAGTATATGGCCTTTGCAAACTTGCCTTAGTCGCCATGCGTTTTAGGGTTTCCCCTAACGCATCGCATGGGCCCTTACCGTGGGACGTCGCAAAAAAGTGCCACTCGACCTTGCAGTTTTGTTCTTCTTCAATTATGCAAAGATTGTAAAAATTTTTTTTATTCTTGTACTGAGAAGCCGCGCCGTCTGAGAAAAACGTTACTTTGTCGATTGCATCGAACTTTGATCTTAAGAATTTAAACAGTTTCATTTGAAATAAATAAACGGACACATAATTATGAGCTAAACTCTCCGCGACAACAACAAGGCTTACGGTCTGTAGTTCGTTATCTTCGTTTTTGAAATAAATGCAAAAAGGATGCACCGTGCACTGGTCGTTTGCCCTGTGATAAGCCTGAATTTCATCCTGAACGAGAAAAGTGTAATTCTCGGCAAAGTCGCTTATCACAATGAATTAATTTTGGGCTAATTTCTCCTTACTTTCCTTTAGAAATTTCGATTGCATCTCGGATATGAAATGGTGCGCCTTCAGTTCATTCAACTTGAATCCGAATTCCTCGATGAATTCCGGAATCTGCTTTACCACGGTCTCAAGGGAACATCTGCCGCTGCTAATTATCCACTGTTTGAAATGCACCTCCTGAATTAACAGCTGTTCAAACTTTTCCGCCAAATATTGCTCTAGCTCGTCAATCTTCGGACAATTGTCGCATTTGGACAGATGACAATTTTCCGTGGGGTATGCGCACAACCACTTCGACAGGAGGTCCCTATATGTTTCAATTTCACCGTGAAATACTTTCAATTTCTTGCATGGAAAGAATATTTATTTGATGTTTTGATGAAACATGCAAACGCAGACTGAATGCGTTCCGTGCCTGTCTAATGCCAGCACGCATTCTTTTGGTCGTAGGATGGCAAACTTAGAAAATCCCACTTTTTCTGCTGGGTATTTCTCTTTGAACTGATGGTATGCTTCGGATAGATTACATAATAATAATCTGCGCTGCTTGTGTACTTTTGCTCCATCTTCACGTGTGATAACATAGTCACGTGTACCTGGGCAGGCGCGGCTGTTGTCATCATTGCAGTAAAAATCTTGAATCAATTTCACCGTTGCTTCGCTGAGGGTCCTTGAGCCAAATTTCTTGGTGGGAGTCGCCAATATGCCCTTCTGTCGAACTAATTCTTTGCTTCTTCTCGCGATGTAAAAAGATGTTTGAAACTGTTCAGAAATCTTGCGTATAGACCATGATTGAGGCAGCACAGATAAAATGAGATATTACTCCGGAAAAGTGGTCGCTAAATTGAATTTTCTTTTCAACTGCTCAATCATTTGTTTGCGTCATCTGATTGACTGCATTCGTTATCAGAGCCTTCATCAAATATTGTCGCGATTGCACTCATAACCTTGCCTTTTTTATCTTTCCTGTATTTTTCACTTCGCAACTTTCTTTTTCTAATAGGCGTTTCACCTAAAGTGGTAATAGCCTCATTCAAAGGACTCAAAGACATATTGACCATCGGAATGTCTGCCTCACTATCAGATGAAACATTTTGTTCAATTGTCATTTCACTCTCAGATTGTGGTTGCATTTGTTTTAATGCATTTGCTTGTTGAGACAAATCGATTTTACACTTGGGGCAAATGAATTGTGCTTCTTCACCGTATTGTATATTTAATTCATTCATGTATCGCTTCGAAACACCAGTTAATTTTAATACTTTTTCGAACGATGTCCACTCTTGTTAAACGGATTGCAGCAAAATTTATTCATTTTACTTTAAATTGTCTTTACAGCTTCACTCTTTACTTTACAAAAAAACACTTTCACGTTTAGTATTCAACTGAAATTTGACTCAGAGTGTGTGAAGTATTTATATTTATTTTTTGGTAAAAAATAGGTAAAAAAAAATAAGCGATATTTGCTTTTCTTTAATAGGAAACTTTGCGTGAACTACTGGTCATAAAATGGGACTTAATTGGTTACTGCCAATAAGCCGACCACAGGTCATAAAATGTTTTGTAAATTTTTTAAATTACCAGGTAATAAATATTTCGCCATATTTATGGAAAATCCGTGTTTTATGACTTGTTTCTGCACGTGTCATTTTAGGCGAAATATTTATTACCTGGTAATTTAAAAAAATTACAAAACATTTTATGACCTGTAGCCTCAGTCGGGTTTGGTGTGCCATTACATGCCACTGCTGCTATTATCCATGGATTTATGGCCGATCTTGTGAAGGCAGGCAGACCATATTCACTACACACTCAACTTGGGACTCTTAAAAAAAATTGATTTTTTCTTCATAAATGTATTTTTAACTGTAAAATAATTTTTAAAATGTATTTTTAATAATAAAATAAAATAAAATAATGTTAAATAATTCAAAATAATTCAATTATAAAAAATATAAAAACAATGAGAACAAGGTGGTCTCTTAAATGCTCTTCTCCTGTCCAAACAAGGAGTCGGGGCCCATTTTTTTATTGCTGATTCTTAAAGCAAAAATTATGAGGAATCCAAAAAAATAAAATTAGCCGGAAAATTTAGGAGCTTCTGTGGAAAATCGGAAAATTTAATTTTCATGGGAAAAAAGGTAAATTTCTGAGAAAAATTAGGAAAATTTTATTTTCCTAATACTTGTTCTAATACCCAACAATATAATTGGTAGTTGTTCACACCAATTCCACTCGCTTTCAAGGCAGTCTTTAATTGCCGGTGAAAACGTTCCTCCATACCATTCGCCTGTGGGTTATAACAAGATGTATGAATTTTATGTGTCCCAATTAATTTAGTTAAGTTCTTCAATAGTATAGATGTAAATTGAGTTCCCTGATCAACCGTTATTTATAGAGGGACACCAAAACGAGATATATAATTATTTACAAAAGTTTCTGCTTTAGTCTGTGAGGAGATGTGTCTAATGGGGTATGCTTCTGGCCACCTTGTAAATCGATCAATAATTGTCAATATATATTTCTTTCCTTTTTGAAACCGGGAAAGGTCCAACAAGATTTTATTATTTTCAAATGGCACTGCGCACCCCGACCATAATAGGTCTTTTGTGCTGCCTAGAACCGCCCTAAAGGTTCAACCTATTAATGGAGCCAAGATCCTTTCAGGGTGAAGTGTTCCTAATGTCGGAAGGCGACAAGAAACGGTCAGCCAAAAACCTGATCCTCCTGACACAAAGCACAGGACAATCGCAGAGGACATGCTATGACGTATCCGATTTCAACCCGCAAAACCTGCACAACTCAGTGTCCGATAGACCCTTATTGTTCCTATGGTATTTAAGGTCACAACGCCCATTAAAGTATCCAGTCAGGGTGCTTAGGTCCCTTCGACCAAGGGCCAATAGTTGCCCAGACCCACTACTGGGCATAGATATAAATCTCTTGGCCTGTCGTTGGCCACGAGATGTTTGCCAATAATCGTAAACTTTTGATTCTCTCCACATCCTGAGCTTCTCCCTAATATAGCCCATGGCCACCCCGCAAAAAGATTCAGGGCCTATAAAGGGCCGACGGTCACCACAGTTGGCTAGACAATCCGCCCTCTCGTTGCCCTCATGGCCCAGAATCCATCCCAGGGTAAGGGAGTTGATCCTACTGAGTCGATTGAAAGCCGTAATACATTCCATGACAAGTTTAGACACCTCGTGGGACATAAGAGCCCTGAGTGCCGCCTGACTGTCCGAGAGAATAAAGATCTGACCACACGCCTCCGTAGGCATTCCTCCACACACACATATGGCGTAAATTTTCGCCTGAAAAATGGAGGGATATTTGCCCATGGGAAGGGCACGCTGAAAGCTGGGCCCTAAAACCCCGCACCCGTTTCATTATTCAGCTGTTTCGATCTATCTGTGAACCATAACTAGGCCCCAACTCGAATTCTCTAAGTCTAGATGAGCCCATGACGGCCGCCTCCATTACAGAGATATGCAACGGAGGAATTCCCAGCATGGCCCCGATGGCATCTGTAGAACACGACCCGCTGGCGCCCGTTTTACCAATACACGCCAGATGGTAGATCCTCTTGAGAACATCCATCGTTTTCAACTGTTCGACCTTTGGCCACCATTTAAAGAAACACTTTGCCTCTGGCAATTGTTGTAGCGCAAGTACAGTGATTGTGATGTGAATGCATACATGTTTAATTTTTTTTTGCCTAACATACAACAATAATATTTATTATAGAGCAATTCCATATGAAAACGATCAAAATTGGCAAATTTTTGGACGACCCCTCTCCGATTTGAAAATAAATAGTCTCAATCGATTGCCCAGCAAAAAATAATGTACCTACATATTTTTTTTTTATAGTGACTGGTTTAGTGGTGGTGTACACCACTGTCATGTGACAAAATTGAAGAATTCTTCATAAGGGACCTCATTGAAAGTTGTTTTAAAAAAAACTACTAAAGCGATCGCAACGAGTGATAGCTCGCTGGAAAGGTATTGAATCAGGCTTTAATGGAAAAATAAAATTTTCCTAATTTTTCTCAGAAATTTACCTTTTTTCCCATGAAAATTAAATTTTCCCATGAAAATTAAATTTTCCGATTTTCCACAGAAGCTCCTAAATTTTCCGGCTAATTTTATTTTTTTTGGATTCCTCATAATTTTTGCTTTAAGAATCAGCAATAAAAAAATGGGCCCCGACTCCTTGTTTGGACAGGAGAAGAGCATTTAAGAGACCACCTTGTTCTCATTGTTTTTATATTTTTTATAATTGAATTATTTTTAATTATTTAACATTATTTTATTTTATTATTAAAAATACATTTTAAAAATTATTTTACAGTTAAAAATACATTTATGAAGAAAATATCTTTCTTATTTTGCTGCTTATACTTAATTACAATATTTATTAAAAATTTCAATTGTCTTGGCATCATTATAAAATTAAAGTAACTTTAAATTTAGCACGTCGGCAGACGAAGAGTACCGCTTTACATTAATTGACATATCAGAAATATTTGGTATGAAGCAATGAAAATTTTGCGTTCCAGTTACAGTTTTGACATTATTATATCTGTTTTGAAGTCGTCGCTCCATGGCATCGTGTTCTTTTTGAGTGCATAAAACTGTGTTAATGGCGATTTCCTTGCTTTGAATCCACGAAAACAAATGTTGTACATTTAAGATCTGGTCAGTATATGGCCTTTGCAAACTTGCCTTAGTCGCCATGCGTTTTAGGGTTTCCCCTAACGCATCGCATGGGCCCTTACCGTGGGACGTCGCAAAAAAGTGCCACTCGACCTTGCAGTTTTGTTCTTCTTCAATTATGCAAAGATTGTAAAATTTTTTTTTATTCTTGTACTGAGAAGCCGCGCCGTCTGAGAAAAACGTTACTTTGTCGATTGCATCGAATTTTGATCTTAAGAATTTAAACAGTTTCATTTGAAATAAATAAACGGACACATAATTATGAGCTAAACTCTCCGCAACAACAACAAGGCTTACGGTCTGTAGTTCGTTATCTTCGTTTTTGAAATAAATGCAAAAAGGATGCACCGTGCACTGGTCGTTTTCCCTGTGATAAGCCTGAATTTCATCCTGAACGAGAAAATGTAATTCTCGGCAAAGTCGCTTATCACAATGAATTCATTTTGGGCTAATTTCTCCTTACTTTCCTTTAGAAATTTCGATTGCATCTCGGATATGAAATGGTGCGCCTTCAGTTCATTCAACTTGAATCCGAATTCCTCGATGAATTCCGGAATCTGCTTTACCACGGTCTCAAGGGAACATCTGCCGCTGCTAATTATCCACGGTTTGAAATGCACCTCCTGAATTAACAGCTGTTCAAACTTTTCCGCCAAATATTGCTCTAGCTCGTCAATCTTCGGACAATTGTCGCATTTGGACAGATGACAATTTTCCGTGGGGTATGCGCACAACCACTTCGACAGGAGGTCCCTATATGTTTCAATTTCACCGTGAAATACTTTCAATTTCTTGCATGGAAAGAATATTTATTTGATGTTTTGATGAACCATGCAAACGCAGACTGAATGCGTTCCGTGCCTGTCTAATGCCAGCACGCATTCTTTTGGTCGTAGGATGGCAAACTTAGAAAATCCCACTTTTTCTGCTGGGTATTTCTCTTTGAACTGATGGTATGCTTCGGATAGATTACATAATAATAATCTGCGCTGCTTGTGTACTTTTTCTCCTTCTTCACGTGTGATAACATAGTCACGTGTACCTGGGCAGGCGCGGCTGTTGTCATCATTGCAGTAAAAATCTTGAATCAATTTCACCGTTGCTTCGCTGAGGGTCCTTGAGCCAAATTTCTTGGTGGGAGTCGCCAATATGCCCTTCTGTCGAACTAATTCTTTGCTTCTTCTCGCGATGTAAAAAGATGTTTGAAACTGTTCAGAAATCTTGCGTATAGACCATGATTGAGGCAGCACAGATAAAATGAGATATTACTCCGGAAAAGTGGTCGCTAAATTGAATTTTCTTTTCAACTGCTCAATCATTTGTTTGCGTCATCAACGTCATCTGCTTGACTGCATTCGTTATCAGAGCCTTCATCAAATATTGTCGCGATTGCACTCATAACCTTGCCTTTTTTATCTTTCCTGTATTTTTCACTTCGCAACTTTCTTTTTCTAATAGGCGTTTCACCTAAAGTGGTAATAGCCTCATTCAAAGGACTCAAAGACATATTGACCATCGGAATGTCTGCCTCACTATCAGATGAAACATTTTGTTCAATTGTCATTTCACTCTCGGATTGTGGTTGCATTTGTTTTAATGCATTTGCTTGTTGAGACAAATCGATTTTACACTTGGGGCAAATGAATTGTGCTTCTTTACCGTATTGTATATTTAATTCATTCATGTATCGCTTCGAAACACCAGTTAATTTTAATACTTTTTCGAACGATGTCCACTCTTGTTAAACGGATTGCAGCAAAATTTATTCATTTTACTTTAAATTGTCTTTACAGCTTCACTCTTTACTTTACAAAAAAAAACACTTTCACGTTTAGTATTCAACTGAAATTTGACTCAGAGTGTGTGAAGTATTTATATTTATTTTTTGGTAAAAAATAGTTAAAAAAAAATAAGCGATGTTTGCTTTTCTTTAATAGGAAAATTTGCGTGAACTACTGGTCATAAAATGGGACTTAATTAGTTACTGCCAATAAGCCGACCACAGGTCATAAAATGTTTTGTAAATTTTTTAAATTACCAGGTAATAAATATTTCGCCATATTTATGGAAAATCCGTGTTTTATGACTTGTTTCTGCACGTGTAATTTTAGGCGAAATATTTATTACCTGGTAATTTAAAAAATTTACAAAACATTTTATGACCTGTAGCCTCAGTCGGGTTTGGTGTGCCATGGATTTATGGTCGATCTTGTGAAGGCAGGCAGACCATATTCACTACACACTCAACTTGGGGCTCTTAAAAAAAATTGATTTTTTCTTCATAAATGTATTTTTAACTGTAAAATAAGTTTTAAAATGTATTTTTAATAATAAAATAAAATAAAATAAAATAATGTTAAATAATTCAAAATAATTCAATTATAAAAAATATAAAAACAATGAGAACAAGGTGGTCTCTTAAATGCTCTTCTCCTGTCCAAACAAGGAGTCGGGGCCCATTTTTTTATTGCTGATTCTTAAAGCAAAAATTATGAGGAATCCAAAAAAAATAAAATTAGCCGGAAAATTTAGGAGCTTCTGTGGAAAATCGGAAAATTTAATTTTCATGGGAAAAAAGCTAAATTTCTGAGAAAAATTAGGAAAATTTTATTTTTCAATTAAAGCCTGATTCAATACCTTTCCAACGAGCTATACTCGTTGCGATCGCTTTAGTAGTTTTTTTTAAAACAACTTTCAATGAGGTCCCTTATGAAGAATTCTTCAATTTTGTCACATGACAGTGGTGTACACCACCACTAAACCAGTCACTATAAAAAAAAAATATGTAGGTACATTATTTTTTGCTGGGCAATCGATTGAGACTATTTATTTTAAAATCGGAGAGGGGTCGTCCAAAAGGTGATCGCTTTCATATAGAATTGCTCTATAACAAACAAATTATAATTAATTATAACAAACAGATGTATATTTGAAGGTTAAAAGAGAGTATGAAAGAGACACAAAACATCGGTAAACAAGAGTAAGCAAGAGACAAAAAAATACAAAGCATCTCCAATTTGCTTTTTTTACCTGCATTAAAAACCCATTTTTTGTAATATTTAATTTTTTTTATTTAAATAGAAATTTCTTAAATATATTAATTCTATCAATAACGAAAAAACGAAGTGATGGTCGTTTGGAAGTCCCTTTTTTAGTCGTTCGCAATAATGAGAGAATTAAGTTTAAATTTTGTATTAGGATAACAAATCACAGGGTAAAATGCATTTCTGAGATACCAACATAGATTACCTCTATTAAATTTTCTAACATTGTCATTCCTCTCAATGTGATTATTGTTCCTTATTGCGGAAACATCAAGAGATAATTTATATATATTCCCTGCCAAGTTAGATGTCACTTGGATTAAACTCTCTAATAATTGGTTGGATGATGGGGAAGTAGTGGGATTTTGGATTGAAGAGATTTGAGACTTGTTTAATAATCCATATATCTTGTCAGCAACTATCAATTTCTCGCTGAAAATTTGTGTATTCGATGCTGTTAAATGCATTTGAACAGTAGGTGGAAGTTTTCGCATCCATAATTGTTCATTACCAATTATTGAGCTGGAAATAGCAAGAGTTTTTAAATCATGAAAGAATGTAAATGGTTTTTGATCACCTATTTCAGAATCGTTAAGTAATTTTTCAATGTGTAAGTCCTCATTCATTGAAAACCGTCCAAAAAACATATTTTTAATGTGATTATATTTTTCTATTGTTGGAGGACTATGTATGTATAATATCTATTACTTTAAAAATAATGTCCTCAGATAAAGATATAATCACAAGTTGATACTTTGTGGAATCATCTGTAATGCCTTTTAGTGCAAACTGTAGCTCGGTTTGTATAAACAAAGTTTCGGGACAAGATGTCCAAAATTGTGGTAATTTTATTGAAACATTTGTACTATTCGGTCTCTGTGGTAACTGAAATTCATTTGCAGTATTATGAGGGATAGGATTTGATTGTGAATCATGAAATTCATCGGATACAACATCGCTTTCATAAATATTACTTTCAGTATTATTAGAATTTTCAGATAAATTCTGATTCTTGGATCGTGTATTAACTATTTTGTATTGAATTAATGCTGGTAAGGGATGTGCAGAGATAAAATAATTAACAGTAACAATTAGATAAAAACAAACAAAAATCTATATAAAAAATTGTTGCAAGTGTGTTGTGAATTTATAACTTATAGGGTTTATTCGTATGGTCGTGTAGATGGTTTATCTAAAGTTTGCACGAAATGAGCGTGTGCGGTATGTATACTGTGTGACTTCATACACACGGTCAATACACGTTGTAGCGCATACACGCATAAACATTGACGGCTGCCAGTGAATGATAATTTTAAGGTTCTTTTCATCGAACTAGCGGATCGTGAAACCAATGAATTTGATTCAATGTTAATATTCATGCGTAGCGAAGCATGCCGGGATCCGCTAGTATAATCGAAAACCTTTTTATATGAGTTAACGTTTGATTTTATTTGTGGTAATTGTAATTGAACTTATCTGTTTTCATTCAGCTTCTAAAAATATATCTGCAGACTTCCAAACAAATTTTGTTGGGTCCTTTAAAATTAAATTGAATAACTTTGATGGATGTTCTTCTTCTTTTTGTGTATAACTTAAATTATTTTCTTGTAAAATAATTTAATTTTGTTGATTCTTCTTAGCGTGTATCTAACCACAACATCCACATGCAATTTTTCGTTGTTTTTATTGCACTTTCTTTTAAATCTAATTGTTCTGTAAATAAAAAATTGCGCGATTTAATTGCTGTTTATATTAGCATTAAAATATTATTATTGTAATTAAAGATTTTGAAATTGTTCTTTTAAGCAGGATCGCCAATGAAGTTGTTTATTGATAATAATGAAAATGTTTAACTTCAATCAAAATCTAATTTTATTATCAAAAAATTTTAAATATAAAATTGAAAGGTAAAATATAAAATTCAAATGTGACATTAAGTTCCATTCATATTCTCAAACGAACTTAAAAACTAAGTAATCCTAAAAAGCATTTGGAAGATACATCATTCTGAAGATATTGCGGCAATATCTTCACTTTTTCATTTCGAAGACAATCAAAGTAGTATTTTGAAAATATCTTCTTTTTGTTACCTGGAAGATAGATCGGCAAAATTAAAAACAAATTGTTTTAATAAAGAAAATTTATCAACAAACAGCTGGATTTTGCACGAATTTTGTACAAATTAAACTGCAAATATTAAGGTAAGTTATAGTTCTGTATCAAAATATTTTGCAAATTTAAATGGAACTGTTTTTTAGAAACAAATCATACAAAATATTGGCAAACGAAATGCAGACTTTAATGAAGAATGTTGAGAAACGGCTGGGGACTTTTTAATCAGAATTTATATAAAGTGTTTTGTAAGACGCACACATGAATTTGCTAATTTTAACATTCTTAAATTTAATAATGAATTATAAAATAAATCTAAATAAAAAAGAATTTGTATCTTTTGGAAATGTGTCCTTTTTAACTTCTAAATGATAGTTTGGTGATATCTTCTTCGTAACTTCTAAACAATATGCGATAGCTATTCGATCGCCTTTTTATCTTCTAGATGAATTGATTTCATGTTGCTTGGAAGTATCGCTTTCGGGACACGTTTTCTAACAAATGGGGTATCTTCCGCAATACGAAGACGATTGTTGTCGCAATAAAGTTTTTCTTCTAGGCAATATGGTTGGGGAATCGCTTTCGTATTTCCATGTTTACTGGTAATGTATGTAATGGGACACTACAGCGATCTTATCGCGAATACGTTTTTTCTGTTTATGTTAGAGATCTTGAAGCGAACACAATTGGTCTCTCAACATCCTGCTTATTAATTTGAGACCACACTGCCCCTATCCGTACTGGATTCGCATCTACCGTTAATTTTGTCTTTGATTTAGCATTTAAATAAGCTATCCGTCATAAAAAGCATTTTTAATTTATCTACCGCAGAAGAACAATCATTGTTCCAAACAAATTTTGTGTCTGATCGTAAAAGCATGTGTAGCGGATGTTACAATGTTGACACGCCCGGCAAAAATCTCCTATAAAATTAATAACACCTAAAAAGGCTTGAAGTTCTTTTACATTGTTAGGGACTACCAACATACCGGTAATTTCCCTAACTTTTTCGGGGTTCATGTATAAACCATTTTGATTAATAATATGACCTAAATATTTAATTATTTTACAAAAAAAGCGGCATCATTTAAAACACTAGGGACACGTTTCAACCTCTCAAAATATCGTCTAAAAAGACTAACCCTGTTAGGAGAGAATCCATAATTCTCTGAAAAATTGCAGGAGCTGAAGCTAACCCATAAATTAACCTTGCGTTGTTATAACAATTGAACTTGTTGAATTATTATACCTTATTAAAATTTTTATTGTAAACATATTTTTCTTGATTTCTTTTTTTAATGAAAAGTCAAATTAATAAAATAAATATTATATTATTCGTACAAAAATATTTAAAACAAACGTGGTTTTTACTCTGCCAATAGGATATGGGCCGCACAGATACAATGTCTCAAGATTTCAAATCATCCATTGAAAAGCTAAATCGAAACAATTATTTAGTATGGAAAAAGAATGCGGAATGTGTCCTTATTAGAGATGACACATGGTCTGTCATAAGTGATAATATAACAACAGCAAAAGAGGCTTGGTTGGTGATCAAGGATCATTTTGAACGTCATTCTTTTAGCGAGTGTGTATTCATCATGAAGAAAATTTGTCAAATGCAGTAAGAAGAGAATGAAGATATAGAAAAACATCTTTATCAAATGAAACAAGAAATCAAGAAGCTATCGTGTATGGGTGAGAAACTTAGTGAAAAATGGGAAGTAGCTATGGTTCTTTGTAGTTTGCCGGAATCATACGATGTGTTAGTAACAACCTTAGAGGCTAGAAGTGATCGTGTCCCTTCGTTACCAATGGTAAAAGAGAAATTAATTGAAGAAGATTCCAAAAACAATCGCATGCAAATGTTGATGCTTCAGTTTTAAGAGTACATAGTGGTCATGACAATAGGGTAAAATCATCATTTGTTTTTATTGTGAAAAACAAGGTCATGTGTCAAGAATTTTTAAAGATAAGGGGTAAGACTAACATGGTTGTAAATGAAAACAGCGATGAAGACGATGAAATGTGTTTTTGGGCTGGTGCTACAAATAGTCCAAATCATTGGTATATAGACTCGGGTGCAACGAGTCATATATGTAACTATAGAGATTTCTTTCACACTAGACGAATGATACAAAACTACACCTACAATAGCGAATGGATATGAGATGAGAACTTGTGGCAAAGGTTCTGGTATGTTGAAAGTGATCAAAGGTAATGGTAAAGTTGAAAATGTTCCAGTAAAGGACGTACTTTATGCGCCTAATATTGAAAGTAATCTTTTATCGGTAAAAAAGTTGACCGAAAACGGGTTACGAATAGTTTTTTATGGCAGTATGTGTGAAATATATTTTAAAGGCAGTATTTTAGCAACTGCTGTTTTAGAGAATGGTTTTTATAAACTGAATGTTCCAAAAATAAGACAACAAGCTTTAATGGTAAGCCAAACAAAATGCATTCATGAATGGCAGCGATGTTTCGGGCACCGTGATGTTGATTGTATTAAGATGTTGAAAAAAATATATAATGAAATTCCAAAAAGTTGCAGCTGTGCTAATCTATGTCAGGTTTGTGTAAAAGGTAAATTACCAAGAAACCCATTCCCAAAGCTGTCAAGTAAACAATCGAACTCTGTGATGGATCTTATTCACAGTGATGTATGTGGACCAATGGATATTTCTACTCCTAGTGGTAAAAAATACTTTGTCACGTTCATTGACGATTATAGTAAATACGTTTCAATTTATTTGCTAAATTTTAAATCAGAAGTTGCCACAAAATTTAAAGAGTACTGTGAAGTTATGAAAACAAAATTCAATAAGAATCCTAAGGTCATATGATCTGATAATGGAGGTGAATATGTTAACTCAGAGTTAAATACGTTTTGTAAGAAGCATGGTATAAGGCAACAATTTACAGCACCCTACAACCCCGAGCAAAATGGTGTAGCAGAAAGGCGTAATAATTATTTGGTTGAAATGATTCGTTGCAAGCTGATTCATGCTTGTATGCCTAAGTGTTATTGGGGAGAAGCTACTGCTATGGCTGTATATATACAAAATCGTGTCTTAACAAGGTCTACAAATTCATTTCCATTAGATGTTTGGGAAGGTAAGCAATCGCCATTAAGCAAGTTTATAATTTTTTGATGACAAGCTTTAGTTTATATACCTAAAGAAAAAAGAAAGAAGTTAGATGAAAAAGCACGAGAGCTAACGTTTATTGGCTATGATCAGACAAAAGCACTGCGATTTTTGGACAAGAACACAAATAAAGTTGTACTTTATTTGTGTTGATTGTAATAATGTTATGAATAAAAGGAATGAAATTTATATTGATTTTTTTGAGATGAGACTTTATCAAATACGTTCAAAATGATTATGAATTAGTACAAAATGAAGAATTAAACCTTAATGCAGGAATATTAAATAATGATGAAATGATAAATAATGATGAAGATAACTTACATGACAAAATAGGTCATAATGAAATAGTAATTCAAAGTGACGAAGAATTTTTCGATACTGAAATAGGATTTGAATCTCCGACAACAAATACAGATTTTATAGAACAATCCAATGATATCAATGAATGTGTAGGAGAAGATTGTGATCCAATTAACGAAATTGAAGATGAACAACCAATTTCAAGAAAGTCCACAAGAACCACAAAAGGAAAAATTCCACAAAGATTTGGAATAAATGTAGTAACGGAATATTTGGAACCAAAATCATGCAAGGAAGTGTTAAAAAGAGATGATAAGGAACTGTGGTTAAAGGCAATGCAAGAAGAATTATATAACAATGCAATAACACATGGGAATTGGTAAATATACCGATTGGTCGTAAACCCATTGGTTGTAAGTGGGTTTTCAAATTTAAAACAAATGCAGATGGAGCTACGACAAAGTACAAAGCTAGACTTGTTGCTCAAGGCTTTAATCAAAAATATGGTGTAGACTATGATGAGGTTTTCGCGCTAGTAGTATATCAAACAACATTTCTTGGAGAAATCAATTTTTATATAGGAATAAAGATCGAGAAGGGGATAGACGGATGTTTCAGTATAAATCAAGAACATTATATAAACAATATTGTAAAAGATGCGTGTGTAGAGGATGCTAAATTCTCCCAAATTCCAATGGATACTGGTTATGTAAAAGAAGAAACTCAAATCGATTTTTCACTAAATAATGCGAATTATCATCATTTAATCGGAAGTTTGCTTTATCTTACTGTTAATACGAGACCAGATATTGCAACGCCAGTTTCAATAGTGAGTAGAAAAGTAAGCAAGTCTACATATCGAGATTTTAATGAACTAAAGAGACTGATAAAATATTTAAATGGATCAAGATCTTTAAAGTTAAAATTAACCTGTAATAACATGAAAGGGTTGTATAGGTTTGCTGATGCCGATTGGGCTCAAAGTAAAACAGACAGGAAATCGAACAGTGGATTTTTATTCAAGTACAATGGGTCGTGTATATCTTGGAGTTGCAGAAAACAAGATTGTGTATCACTTTTATCAAACGAAGCAGAATATATTGCTTTATGTGAAGCTGCCCAAAAAGCAATATGGTTACGAAGATTAATAAATGATTTTAAAATATGTCAAACAGAACCTGTAGTTATACACGAAGATAATCATAGTTGCTTAAAATTGGTGCAAAATGAGCGGTTTAGTCGACGAAGCAAGCATATTGAAACGAAATATCACTTCGTAAAGGATTTAAAGGATAAGGAAATTATATACCTTGTATACTGTCCGACAGAGTATATGGAGGAAGATATATTTACGAACCATTACATTCAATCAAGATAAAACAATTTAGAGAACAGCTAGGTTTATCATCAAGTTAAATTGAGAAGGGGTGTTGTTATAACAATTTAACTTGTTGAATTATTATATTTTATTTAAATTTTTATTGTAAACATATTTTCCTTGATTTATTTTTTTAATGAAAAGTCAAATTAATAAAATAAATATTTTATTATATTTAAAACAACAGTTGTTTTTTTTTACTCTGCGAATACCTTGTATATTAAAAAAGACCTTTTGCCGTTGAAATTGTAGTATACTTCCTAGATTCTTCATCTAATTGAATTTGTTGGTAAGCCATGCTCAATTATAATTTATTGAATTCGTCTCTACCATGCAGGTTTGCAAAAATAATGGATATTTTTCAACGTACTCTCATTGTTTTACTATTGGGACAATAGGTGTTCCCCATTTACAATAACACTGTGGAACAAATTCAGGTTAGCAAAAGTTAGGTCGATTCTGAGAGTGAGGGGTGAAAATAGAGGCTAAATTAGAAGACCCGTATCGCGGCGTTTGTTTATGATAGTTCGATTTTTTTTTTAATCGACCTTCAACATTTGTAGTCAAATGCCGATTTTCAGTATATTGTTTATATGGTTTTTTGCCTATAACTCGTCGACTAATTGATATTTTTAAATCTATAAATGCCAAATTATTGCTAGAGACCTGTGCAACAATTAAAATTTTTTAAAAAATTGATTTAGAAAATTCTTGTGGTGCTTATGAAGCAAAATGTTGGAAAAATTATTTGTTTTTCATGCTTTTTGAAAATATTTTCCACAAAACTCAGTCTTTTTTGCTTTCTGTTTAATCTATAATATGCTTCTCAGTTTCTTTAATAAATTTCATTTGAAAAGAAAACAATCATAATACAAAACTTGCGTTTTCCAGCTTAATATTAATTTACTTCTCATTTTTTATGTACCAATTTCGTTCAGTGTTGGTTTTGAAGAAACATTGAAAAATATATTATAAAAATATAGAAAAAGGAATATATGTGACCCATATAACTTACTTATTTTCGGTTTTAAATCCCTAAAGTGGAAACTTACCTGCGTTTATATGATACAAGCGAACTAATTTCAAAAATAAAGATTCAGTTAAGACTTGGAACTCAGCCGAAGCTGATGTCTTTTAATAAAATTTTAATTTAAAATGTCGGAACCAAAATGTAAAATGGACCATTTTTGTAATGTTTGTGGACGTTTCATAGCAAGCGATGAAAAATGTGGCAATGCGAGTGATTTTTTTTTTTTTGGAAGCCTATAAACAATATTTGCTTTAATTGCTATTCAACTCGTATGCAATGGAAAAGTGGTAAAAAGAAGGCTATGCCTTTTGGTATACCAATGATGTGGTTAGACAACAGCCAGCATCAAGAAGAAAATTGCTATGGATGTATCAACTACCATAAAACTTTGAATAGAAGGAAAGCAAAGAATAAAACTTATGTAGCAGTGCCAAATGTCCAATTACCATTACCGCACTCAGAATTCGTTCCACTACCAACATACCGAAGTATTGATCTTCAAACAGATATCAGCACTACAACCGCCGCTGCTACATCCATGGATTTCTTCTCAGAATACGACCCTGGTGGAGGTACATCCTATGAAACATCAAAGGACCCAATCGCAGGGACACAAAACCAATTGGATGGAATTGTTGCAAATTTGTGTTTGACTAAGAAAAAATTAGAACTACTGGCTTTATTTTTGAAAGGAAATAATTTGCTGGCGAAAGGTACCAAAGTAACAGCATATCGAAAACGCCAAAAAGAGTTAGAAAAGTTCTTCAATGTGAATGATGGAAAAAAATTCGCTTATTGCAACGATATTGAAAAGTTAATGGAGACGACAAAGTTGTGATTTTGCACAAGACATATAGAAGGCCTTCTGTTCCGATTGTGTATAGCACTGACACTAGTGAAAATTTAGATAATTTGAAAGACATACTGGAAGTAGTCAAATATAACGAACACCAGTGGCGCATTTGCTGCGACCTCAAAATAGTTTCATGGATTACAGGTTTATCAGCATCAGGGCGTCCAAAATATCCGTGTTTTTTGTGCGATTGGGATTCACGATACGGAGAAGGTATTAAAGGAAGAAACCAGTACAAACAGCATAACTGGAATAGTCGCATTTGACGGAAATGGCCTGAACACAATAGGCTATACGAAAGTCTTGTTCCTGAAATGAAAATTTTGTTGCCGTTGCTTCACATTAAAAATTTTTTGAAATGTATCGCAAAAAGACCAGCAGTATTCAACCGCTTAAAAGTTATATGGTCGTCGATACATCCATAGCAATTTTCTTCTTGATGCGAGTTGTTTTCTAACCACATCATTGGTATACCAAAAGGCATAGCCTTCTTCTTTCCACTTTTCCATTGCATTAGAGCTGAATAGCAATTAAAGCAAACTTTTTTAGGGGCATAGTTTACGTCAGTGGTAAACTCTTGCGAGTAATATTGGTTATAGGCTTTCAAAAAAAAAAAACACTCGCATTGCCACATTTTTCATCGCTTGCTATGAAACGTCCACAAACATTACAAAAATGGTCAATTTTACATTTTGGTTCCGCTTCGGCTGAGTTCCAAGTCTTAACTCAATCTTTATTTTTGAAATTAGTTCGCTTGTACCATATAAACGCAGGTAAGTTTTCATCTTAGGGATTTAAAAACGAAAAGTAATATGGGTCATATATAATCCTTTTTGTTCTAAAAAACGTTTGTTAAAAAATAACGCAGTTCGCTTGTACCATATAAACGCAGGTAAGTTTTCACCTTAGGGATTTAAAAACGAAAAGTAAGTAAGTTATATGGGTCACATATATTCCTTTTTGTTCTAAAAAATGTTTGTTAAAAAAATAACGCAGATAAGTTTTCACCTTAGGGATTTAAAAACGAAGGGAAAAAAACTTGCTCTCATTTTTTCAAAGATAAAGATGCATTTTAAATGAGTAGAAAATATTAATTTGAGGTAAATAAAAGGTGTAAAAAAATTAAAAATAATAAAAAAGAACAAATGGCTGTATCTAGTGCGGCGCTTTGAGTTATTAAAGGGGAAAGTTATTAAAGGGCTTGGAAAAATAAAAGAAAGCATTGAAATTTATTTTTCCAGGAAAAAATAATAACAGATTTGCGTTCGCCAAACAAAAAAAAATTGGCAACTTGTCAATTTTATTTTAGATAAAAAATGCTGCCATATCTGCTGACAAACTGAAATTTGACGTTTTCACTTGTATGTCATTTTAGAAGGCAGTTCGTGTGCATAACTGACTGCAAATTCATATGACACCATATGACAACCCGTTTTCATACAATTGTCAATAATTTGGACAAATTGACATTAAAAATGATTTCAAAATTATATTTTTTTCCATATTTTTATAATTTCTTTTTCAATGTTTCTTCAAAACCAACACTGAAACAAATTGGTACATAAAAAATGAGAAGTAAATTAATATTAAGCTGCAAAACGCAAGTTTTGTATTATGATTGTTTTCTTTTCAAATGAAATTTATTGAAGAAACTGAGAAGCATATTATAGATTAAACAGAGAGCAAAATAGACTTAGATTTGTGGAAAATAATTTCAAAAAGCATGAAAAACAAATAATTTTTCCAACATTTTGCTTTATAAGCACCACAAACATTTTTTTTAATTGTTGCACTGGTCTCCATCAATAATTTGGCCTTTACAGATTTAAAAAATATCAATTAGTCGACGAGTTATAGGCAAATAACCATATAAACAATATGCTGAAAATCACCATTTAACTGCAAAGGTTGAAGGTCGATTAAAAAAAAAACGAACTAACAAACAAACGCGCGATACGGGTCTTCTAATTTAGCCTCTATTTTCACCCCTCACTCTCAGAATTGACCTAACTTTTGCTAACCTGAATTTGTTCCACAGTGTTACCATAGAAATAGTTTCATATTTATTAGAAAATTTTTATCAAATTTAAGGATAATTTTCACTTAAAATAAGAGCTATTTAACTTGATGTTAGAAAATATTTTCTTATTTTTAGGGAGTTAAATCCTAGTTTTTAGTGAAATAAATTATCTAATGAACTTAAATAATATAAAATTTTTCTTAAAACCAACAAAACATTTCCTAACTAACAGTAAAATTTTAGATGATGTATGAACTAATTGAGAGGAAATTTTACTGTTTTCTAATAAAATTCAGTTCTCAGTTGCAAAATTTTTCTATAAATTAGAGATTTTGACCAAATTTTAAGAAAATTTGTGTCTTAATTTTAAGCGGGCTTTGCCCGCTAGTGTTTAAAAAAACATCCAGAAATTGTCGATAGTAAATTTAGTACTGGCAGAGCACTGATTGCCAAAGGTACAACAAATAAAGTGCTAGCAGAGCACTTATTTAGAAAGCTCTGCCATGCTTAGTAGAAAGTGCTTTGCCAGTACTTGATTTACAATCATACTAATAACAAAAGCATTGGCAAAGCTTTGGTTTTAAACGCTTTCGCAACGTTGGCAAAAACTGTCTTACCTGTACTAGACTTACAAAATGTACAACCGTAAAAATGTAAAAGCCCTGGCAAAGGATTGCTTTCCCAACTTTAACAGAAGCGCTTTGCCAGTACTGAGTTAACAAAATTTACAACCGTTTATAAAATAAAAAATATATACAACGCTTTCAGAAGTCGGATGAACAAAATTTACAACCATTTATGAAATACTATATACTCGTATGTATGATTTTGTAACGTTTTTAACAGAGGATTTGACAATACTTGTTTTTGACATGTATTTCCCAGAACACATATATTTCCCAAAACAGAAATAATTTAACAGAACTGAAAAAAAAACATTTATTACTTAATTAATAAATTCTAAACTAAATAAAAATTGACAAAAGGTTTTCAAATTGCTTTGAAAAAATTTTCAAATTTAATAAAAATTTGGAAACCTGAATTATTATTATTATTTTTAATCCATAAACATTGAAAAGATAAAAATTTAAGAGCAATATGTACAAGCAATATTTATTTTTTATTTTAAGTGTTTTTTATATTTAGTAAAGTTAAAGTTTATACGAATTGTTTTATGTTTTTCGTTTTTTGTCAATATTTTAAAATAAAATTAAAACATCTCAAATTAACACTTTTCCTGTGAAGATTTTTATAAAATATAAATTTCTTCCGTGGATTTTAACGAAAAGTAAGCCACCTTTATTTGAAACTAAACTTCGTCCTTACGTTCTTTTTTTTTCTTATTTCACACTTAAAGACTTTCACAAGCCTGTTTTGTAAATAGAAACCATAAATTTTTTACATAGGCATCAACAATGGAATTTGTAAACACAACTTCTTTGTAACTTTGTATTTGGTTTGCCAGTTTTTTTTTTGTTTCAAAAAACATTGAAAAATTACAAAAAAATTGTTACAAATCGTACTTGAATCTAAAAAATATTTTTACTAGTTCCAAACTTGGAACAAAATTCCAAAAATGCACTATATTATTATTCCAAACACACTTTATTGTTTCGCCAGTACTCTGCCAAGTCCAAACCTGTGTTATCATTTTGGGGTTGGCAAAGCACTTATGTCATCATTGAAAAATCACTTTATTGATTGTTTCGCCAGTACTTTGATGTATGTGTTCCTAAATATTTAGCTTTCTACATTTGTACTTTGTTATTTTAAAATTACTTTTGCCTAGATTTTTATGAATTATTTTTGAAAATTTGTTTTTCTGTTTTGTTTAATTTTTTGGTAAAAAAATTATAATTTTGTTTCAATAAACTTCAACTTTTTATAACGTTTTTAAAAAAACTGATTTTCAATACATTTGCCAACATTTTTAAAAAAGAAAGTTGGCAAAGCACTATAATTTTCAAAATCGTTCGTTCTGCCAACGCTGGCACTACTGGTAAAAAGCACTGGCCCAACGCTTTGCCGTTCGTATTTTTGTGGATGGGTTGTTTCATAGAATATTGCCCAAAGTAATAAGTATTTTATACCGCCATCAAATTTTACTGCACACAGCGTCAAACCCCATAACAGTAGGTGTGTTCGAGGTACGTTACCGCGGGTGCCCGCGGGAACCCAATCTTACCAGAAAGCGTTTCTTGTAACAAAAATTGGGTAAATGAGAGCGTTCATGAGAGAGTTATTGTGTTTCTCTTTTTACCAGAACTTACCCGTACTTTTTGTTTGGGTAAAATGGTAAAATTGTCAAATCATCAGCTGTTGCTAATAAATTAACTGTTTTGCATTTTTGAAAAAAATAAAGTTAAATAAAAGTTTACTATAAACAACTTTTCCTTCTTAATAATGAAAAATACATTTGAAAATGTAAATATATATTTGCAATTTCAAATATATTTATTAATTACGCTGTTTTTTAATATGAATAAATTTG
The DNA here is from genome assembly GCA_949748255.1 of Eustalomyia histrio. Lineage (NCBI taxonomy): Eukaryota > Metazoa > Arthropoda > Insecta > Diptera > Anthomyiidae > Eustalomyia > Eustalomyia histrio. The sequence goes on from OX456525.1 coordinate 112,765,476, forward strand.
ACTATTATTTTTGGGTATGAAATGTGGTTTTGTGCGTTCGCAGTTATTTTGGCATTTTTATGATTTTTTGAGAGAATTTTTTGCTTACTCTCATTTTACCAGACTACCCAAAATTACCTCGTACAGACCTAGTTTTACTGAAATAAGAAAATATAAATTAATGACAACAATAAAGGTAACGAAAATAATTTTAGGGAAAAACTTACCAAAACTAATGCATTTCCACAATAAATTTTCATAAAAATTATTTAAACTTAAAAAAAATAAGAATTTTTAAATTTTTATTTTGAAGATAGAAAAATAATTTCTTTTTTTATTTCAGAGGAGGTAATTTTTTTCAATATGTAGAAAACAAATACGTTCTAGACCATATCGCTCATTTGCAACTCAAAAAAAGCAAATCCCAAAATAAATGCATTTTAAAGAGCTAACTATATTATACTTTTGCTAGCTTAAGCAAATGTGCGAATACATGTAATCAAATGTGTATGACTATATTGTACTTAACAAACTTTTCGTTAAGTTTCGTCAAGTGTCATTTGCTTAAGCAAACAGCGAAACTGACCGCACTTTACTTAAGGAATCATGTGTTTTAAAAAAACTGTTTATGAAAAAAAAAACAAACTGCAATGTACGCGGAAAATATTTTTATACAAAATTTAATTGAAAATGTTAAAGGGCTAACTATATTATACTTTTGCTAACTTAAGCTACTGTCAGAAATTAAGGAAAAGTCTGTCAAATGCTTAATCAACTTATTGAAGACTTTTGGGTGGCTACAATGTACTTTTTAAACTTAAATACTTACGACACTTAGTTGCAAACATTTGAACTTTTGCAAAAACTGTTTTCTTCTTATATTTCCAAAATATATGTATCTTTTCAAAAAATATTATTTAATATGTTCAATTTATTAGTAATTTTAGTACTTTTTTATTTATGTTTTCATTTGTTTCTTTAAATTATTTAAAATTAATATAGATTTACTCGTTAATTGTAAAATATTTATAAATTGAACACATTAAATAATATTTTTTGAATATAAGAAGAAAACAGTTTTTGCGAAAGTACAAATATTTGCAACTAAGTGTAGTAAGTATTTAAGTTTAAAAAGTACATTGTAGCCACCAAAAAGTCTTCAATAAGTTGTATAAGCATTTGACAGACTTTTCGTTGATTTTTGACAGTAGCTTAAGTTAGCAAAAGTATAATATAGTTAGCCCTTAAATTCTCAATTACGGGGTGAGGTGGAAAATTTTATTTTTTTTCATGATCCATGATATGTGGTATACACTAGACCTTATCCTTATACAAATTGGCCCATTTAGATCAACTTGGACCTAATTGAATTCAATTTTTAATATTTCAATACGAGGGCGGATCAAAAAGTCCGTGACTTTTTGAATTAAACAGTTTTTTTTTGTGGTATACACGAGACCTTATTCGTATAAAAAAAAATTGGCCCATTTAGATCAAATTGGACCTAATTGAATTCAATTTTTAATATTGAAATACGAGAGCGGATCAATAATTCCGTGACATTTGAATTAAACAGTTTTTTTTTGCAAAAAAAAATCATTTTTCAACATAATCTCCTTTTAGCTCAATACATTTAGTCCAACGCTTCTCCAATTTTAGTATCACTTCCAAAAAATAGGATTTTTCGAGGTCCATAAAATAGGTTTAATTAATAATTTCATCGTTGGAGGTAAATCTCTTTCCACAGAGCCATTTCTCAAGGTTTGGAAATAGTCACTGGGGGCTAAATCCGGAGAATATGGCGGATAAGGTACCAATTCGTAGCCCAATTCATCGAATTTTGCCAATCCTTTAAAGTTTTCACACTATTACGTTTATGGTCAATTAAGAGCAAACGCGGCACCCAACTAGCAGACAGCTCTCTTAAATCCAACTGAGCGTTTAAAATCGAAACCACACTGCCATACGAAATATCTTTGGCATCAACAATCTCACACACTTTTACTCTTTGATCGGCCAACACCATATCGTGGATTTTCTCGACATTTTTGGGTGTATTGACCTTAATTGGCCGTCCAGAACGTTCAGCGTCATTTGTACTTGTGCGACCACAACGAAAGTCAGTAAACCACTTTTTTACTATTAAATTCAATGGTGCAGAGTCCCTATAGTATTTATCAAGCTTTTCCTTGGTTTGATTGACGGTTTTTTTTTGGCAAAAAATAATGTTTAATGAGCAATCAAAATTCACTTGTTTTCCATATAAAAAATCCACGAGGTTGTATGTTTTAAACAGCTATTAAAGGCAAAGTAAATGACGGAACTTTCTCAAAATTTGACAGTAGTTTATTAACAGGTGGTACTTGATGGGAGCAGTGTTGCATTTCATATAACTACGAGAGAAGTTCTGAAAGTCACGAACTTATTGATCCGCCCTCGTATACAGGAGCTCACAGCTTACTTGATGCAGTCAATTTTTTTTAAAAAACATTTAAAATTTCTGTTCTAAAAATAAAAAACAAAGTATGTAGGTTTGCTAATAATAGTGTTTTATTCATATTCAATAAAAAGAAACAATTAAAATACGCATAAATTCGGGCAATTCAAATCAGCATCTGCGAATTGTTTCAGGATGGCATGTCTTTCTCAAATATTTTTGGACCATAACAGTCAGATTCGGAGCGCTGCTGCAGGATTTTATGCGAATTTGTAGCACTAGCCACTTAGACTCACCTTCTGTAAAAATTTTATTTAGAGCTTTTTCTGTCTTTGTTTTCAACACGATTTTCCCGTAAAAAGTGTTCAATTATATGCTGAACTGATTAAGAGCACAAATTAACCATTTCAGGAATTTTCCGCTGTGTCCAATTTATAGTGTTTTCCTTGCTTAAAAAAAATTCGCTTATATTAATTTTTTCAATACGTATCAGTCAAAAAACACAATTAAAAATAATTACGGACTTTAATTTTCAAATTTTAAGTTGAAGTCAACAACAAATATAACGGAAAAATTAACTGCATCATTAAGCTGTCGTTAACAAACCTACATACTCTGTTGTTTTAAATAAACATAAAACAGATTGTAAAAAATATTTAACTGCATCAAGTAAGCAGTGAGCCAAATTTTTTGTGAGCCAAATTTTTTCTTTGAGCCATTCTTCGAATGTCAAATTCGATTAAGCAACAATCTGCCTTATTCCAAAGATCTTCATTGGATAACCAATTAAGCCAGTAGATACGTAATATCTGTCTCAGACACCGATTTACGAACGTTTGTATTTTCTTCATGGTCAGTTTTGTAAGGCTCCATGTAGTGCATCCATATAGCAGCACAGATTTGACGCTACAGTTGAATATACGTAATTTCGTTCTCTGGGAGATGTTGTTAACGCGGCAAATTTTATACAGTTTGAGGAACGCAACACGGGCCTTGTTGATACGATCGCCAATATCGGCTGCAGAACCACCGTCTTTCGCAATTTCGCATCCAAGACAATTGAAAGATTCTACATCTTCAATTACGGTACCATCAACAGTTCAGTTTTGTTTTTCTGAAGTTAATTCTCAATCCTACGTTGTTAGCATTTTCAGAGTCTATATACTTCGCTTCAATGTCTACAAAGCGGTGGAACATTAGACATATGTCGTCAGCGTACTCCATCATGTTCCACCGAATGCCGATTGGGGCCTCCCTATTAGTTTTTTCCATTATACAGTCTAATAGTAGGATGAATAATGTGGGGGAGAGGATACAACCTTGTCTTACGCCTGTAACATTTGTGTAAGGTTGACTCTCCTTACCGTTGAAACGAACCTTACATTCCGCGTCTCTGTACAGCTCACGTATAAGGGCGACGATTTTTTCCGGCACTCCTTTACCAATTAATGCAGACCACATAGAGCTTCGGGATACTGTATCGAAAGCACGTTCAAAATCTACGGGTACATGTGTGTAAGACCTTACCCTTATAAAAATATAAATTGGAGAATTTAGATGAATTTGGGCCTAACTGAATTCAATTTTAAATATTAAAATTTTGTCCACTCTGGTCAAAATTCGGATTAAATTGAATATATTTTAAAGTAATTTGATCTCATAAGGTATATTAGATTACTCCGTATCATTTTTTAATAGGAACAGCAAAAATTATAAAAACAAATAAATAAATAATTTGTTCCGATATATTTGTCGTAAAATGTGTTAACATTTTGGAGGTGCAAATAAAAAAAATCAGATCTCACATTTTGAAATATACCTACCCTATACCCATTTTTGAATGAAACAAAATTACACATCTTGTTTGTTATACTAAATTTTATTAATCATAATACATGTATATTATTCATTCTATGTGTATACTGTGTATGTAAGTATTGTAAGACTATAATTGTATTTTATTTGTAAAAATATAATGTGTGTAATTTTAACAGTTCATTTTATATCACAATTAATTCAAACAACTTTTCCAAAAATATCCAAAACAGTGTTAAAGCTTTTAAATAAACCAGTTCAACATTTCTTTTTAAGAAATTTTTACATCTAATTAGATAAATATTTAAAATTTTATGTATTGTATATTACTATAGTTACTTAGTTATATTGCGTAAATACATCTTATGTATTCTGCTACATGAAATGAAATAAATAATTTTTGTTCTTCTTGATAAAAGTAATTTTTTTTACAATTTTTTGTTTAAATATAGATATGTTTAAATTTTACAGATCTTTAGGTGCAAATCAAATGTAAAAACCTATTATCTAAGTTATTAAAACTTTTAGATATACTTAATCAAATAAAGCTATAGATGAATTATGTGCCGGTGGGTTCGATTCTTCTTGGTCCAGCCATCTTTGAACCTGTTTCGACGGTTGTAACACTATGTTGTCATTGTAGATTGTGTGCATCTGCAGATTAATGCTATAGTTTTGCCCATAAGCGTAGGCTTCGCTTCGGGACGATAATGACGATTCACTGTAAGTTGAGGTAGAACTTTCATAACCTGATGATATAGGTGAACCCTTAGGACACTGGAAGGTTGTGGGCGATAGAGTTGGAACAGAGACAGTTGGACTAAAGGCACTTTGAAGACTTCCGGTTCTTATTTCTCCAAGAAAGTAAGTATTCTCATGGATAGCTGAATATTTATTCGTCAAAGCTCGAAAAGTATTTTCACGATATGATTCGACAGATATATCAGAATAAAACTGCGATGGTGAAACACTTTTTGTACAACTTGTCCATAGGCTTTTTTCACTTGTATTGATTTGTTCACTTTCTGAACATTTAGCAGCATTGTTGTCAGAGTTATCATCACAATCATCGAGCAAGTATGGCTTAAAAAGTTTTACCGGCTTGGAAGGTGAAATTTTTTCCTCCGTTCCTACTTCAATTTCAGAGTCGTCCTCCTCATAGCAACTTTCAGTGTTTGGCACATTTTCTACACAAAATTCTGTTGTGTTTATGATAATGCATTTATTCGTTTCTCTTTCTGTTGCACTTATGAGTTTTGCTTGCTTTTCAGGCAACTCATCTTTAAACTCATCCACAGTATTCGATATGTTGGCAACCTTTCTCTTTCGATAAGTTAAATCAACGATATTGGATTCACAATTCAAACAGTTTTGTACAGCTTTTTCAGGTTGTCTGGTTTCATAACAATGAACATTTGACTTTACATTTAATAATTCAGCTTTTACTTCTCGACGCGGTCTTAGTGACAGATCCATGGGGCCATGTGGACATACCAAAGAATATTCATCAGTACTAAATTGATACACAGAATATGGCCCACTGACATTGGTTGTGCCTTTGGCTTCAGTAGACTTGCCGCATTTAGCATATGTTGTTAAGATCTCCTCTCTGTCTACATAACAGTTATTTTCTAGCATTAGATCCGAACTAGTTGTGATATTTAATTGCGGTGCATTCTCTAAATCTGAGTATTTAATTTCCCCTTTTGCAAAACCATTGTTGGTAGAGACAGAAACAGCTGATAAGGCATTAAAAATAGGTAGACTTACAGGCGACACAAATGATTGTTTATTTTCTGGTTGATGTATTAGTGATCGAGTATATGCCAGATTGTGGCATTGATATGACTGATGTGGTTGCTGGTTTTGTTGATGTATATGTCGTGGATGAGAAATATGGTTTGTTAATATTGGCACAGATATTGGTATACCGGCAGGTGAAAATGGTGGGATTCCGTAGTGGTGTTGGTGGAGTACAGGTGACATTGTAGCAGATGTGTTTCTACTGGTCCCGATAATAGCTGAGGGCCGCAATGGTGAGACAACTGTTTTCGTTGGTGCTGAAGTACTAGCGGTTGATGACGAACTTGTGATAGACATGACGCCAGCTGCGGCTGCTACTACCACTGATAAATCAGCTGCTGCAAAAACCTCCTGTTTCTGACTGGATGATGGTGCATCTAACGATGGTATAACCGTTTGTCTTGATGAGTCTAGGGACAAATATCCAGAATGTTGATTACTTGATCCATATGATGAATTGTCGGGGATAGACAGCTTTTGTGATCGCTGCTGTTGCATACTAATGTTATGAAATTGATGCTTTACCGTATTGTGATTTATGTTTGCTACAGAGGAACGTAAACTAGATTCGCATTGTAACCATTTTTGAATTTGTCTGCGGTGAATATTGTATTTTCTGGCAGTAGCTCGTTGATTTCCTTTACAATCGCTGTCATTGCGATAAGATTCGAGGACCTGAATTTTAAATTGTGGTGTGAATATACGTCTCGATCCCATTTTTGGACTGCCGCTAATGTTGCATCCACTATTATTCACCAATGAAACTTGTGATATAAAGCTTGAGATCTTACAATTAGGCTCTACATATTTATCGTCTTTCATTTCATTGTTAAAATTAATTTTAATAGAACTGCCTTTAGAACTTTCAGTTTGGTTGTCACCAAAATTCTTAACAGATTTTACTTCATTTTCCATATTTGTTGATTTTTGTTTAAATATAAATAAATATTTTTGTGTATATAAATACAGGCACTTCCGTTTACAGTTTAGCTTTATTTAAAAAATTGTATTTGTTCTTAAAATAATATATGTATGTATATTTCACACTTCACTTTTTTTGATAATTATTCATTCCGACGGATATTTTTTCTGTTTGTTGTTCTGACTGAACACCTTAAAATCAAATGCACAAGTGTTGCGCGTTCTAGTTCAAAGACTCGTTCTAGTTGTTTGACTGTGATAGTGAGTTTTTTTTAATATGCTACCGAAACGAAAACAACATCGTTGTTATTTAGCAGTCGTCGGTTTGTCTCTAGCGTAAATGAGTGTGTATGAATTGTTTGTATTATTTCACTGATTCTAATTGTTTGGTTGAATGTACATAATTACTATGTATTGTGATGATACGGGTTTAGAGGTGTGAAACGAAATAAACAGCGGGAAAAACAAGAACACGTTCGATCGCTTCGTTTTTTCATTTCCAACTAACTAAAGCATTGCTGTAAAAGTTTATGTATTTGAATGTTCATTTCATTCAGGCTTGCCATACTTGGCTTTTGTTTCAAACTTGGGCATTTCTTGTTGGTCTTCTTACAAAAATTTTTATTTGGGATTACAGGGGATTTAATATTTTGGAAATGTTTGAAATAGAGTATTCAAAAAACCGGCCTTTTGGAAAAACCGGTTTTGGTTTTCTTCGAAAAATCGAATTTTAAAAAAACTGGTTTCGGTTTTTGCAGAAAAAACCGGTCAACCGGTTTTTTTAATTTGAAAAAAAAGCTTATATAATTTGTTAATTGTTGTAAATTCAAACAAAAATAAGAAATTTAATATATAAAATAATAAAAATAAAACAATACATTCTTTGAAAAAATAATTTATTTATCTTAAAAATTAATATTATAAAACTGTATGCATATCAAATGAATAGAGGTCATAAAGTTTGTAAATTGGTAAAATTAGGTACGTTAGTAATTTGAACGTCATTAAATAATTTTTTTTAATATTACATTTTAAATACGTAAAAATAAAATCTATTTTTCACTTCTAAAATAATATTTTAGAAATAATATTTAATTTAAATGTTTCGTTTTAAGACGATTTTTTTGTTTGCTTTTGATAAAGTTAGAAGTGGAAAATACTCTTTCATTAATAGTAGATGTTGGACAAATAGTCAAACAACAATGATATAAATTTTCCAACTTTTCAGTTCTTTTGTCGCATTTATCAATTTATAAGAAATTATCATATAATGATGAATTATTTTGTACAGTCTGTTTTTTAGGATTTTGAATACTGTTTATTGTGTTATTTAGATCAGAAATTAAACTATTTGAATTTGGAATATGCAAAGTTAAGTCTTCATCGGAAATATCGGACTTACATCTAAATCTTCATAACCAAACAAACGATTATAAAAGTGTTCGGAAAAAATAAAAGGGACAAAGTAACCCAGTTGGTGATGTAATTAAAAAAACCGGTTAACCGAACAAAAAAGACCGGTTTTCGGTTTTCTTCGAATTTACAAAACATTCGAAACCGATCGGTTTTTAAAAATAAAGAAACCGGTTGACCGGTTTCGGTTTTTGAATACTCTAGTTTGAAACCTTTCAATGATGTTTAAAATTATTTTAATTTTGTATAGTATAGCATTTAACTTTCTAATATGATGTAAAATAAACTCTATCATATATTTTTCAACAGACCATTAAGTCCATAATTCCTTAAATAAAAATTTAAATCTGATTCAAAAAAAATCTTCCTATTGAATAAATAGTTTTCTATTTTTTTCAATCAATACCCAATTCAAGGATACATTTTAGTTTTGTTGATTTTTTTAAATAGAAGCAAACGATTTCTTCCAGTTTTATTAAATAATTTTAACCAAAAATAAAAGCGCCCCAAAATACGTATTTCCGTTTTTTTTTTCAAGTTTTAAACTTTTAAATTCCATACAAATTTTAAATCGAAAACTTGAAAATTACAACAAAAAAAAAAACGTATTTTGGTGCTCAGTATGAATAGGATATTAAAGTAAATCATATCAAACTTTATTTCAAACCGAGCATTGATTAAAAGTGAGTATGAACTATTCACTGAAAATTAATCAATTTTAGTTCGAATTGATTCAAAAGAATTATTTTATTCAAGCACTGTAAATTTTAATATATTTAATTTTTTTAGAGAGAATCACAATTTTTTAGATGAAAAACTTTATTTTCTACAGGGTTTTTATACAAAAATGTCCGATTCTAAAATACAATTCTAGAATTTCAAAATTTGTTGCTGTTCATATTAATTATGTGAAAAATTTCTAAAAATCTCTAACTTCAATGTCTATTAGAGTATTCAAAAACCGAAACCGAAAACCGGTCAACCGGTTTCTTTATTTTTAAAAACCGATCGGTTTCGAATATTTTGTAAATTCGAAGAAAACCGAAAACCGGTCTTTTTGTTCGGTTGACCGGTTTTTTTAATTACATCACCAACTGGGTTACTTGGTCTCTTTTATTTTTTCCGAACACTTATAATCGTTTGTTTGGTTACGAAGATTTAGATGTAAGTCTGACAGATTCCAATGAAGACTTAACTTTGGATATTCCACATTCAAATAGTTTAATTTCTGATCTAAATAACACAATAAACAGTATTCAAAATCCTAAAAAAGACTCTGTACAAAATCATTAACCATTATATGATGATTTCAAATATCTTGATAAATGCGACAAAAGAACTGAAAAGTTGGAAAATTTATATAATTGTCTTTTAACTATTTGCCCAAAATCGTCTTAAAACGAAACATTTAAATTGCATATTATTTCTAAAATATTATTTTAGAACTGAAAAATAGATTTTCTTTTTACATATTTAAAATGTAATATTAAAAAAACTTATTTAATGCCAAACGTTTTAAACGTTACTAACGTATCTAATTTTACCAATTTACAAAATTAATGATCTTTATTCATTTGATATGAATATAGTTTTATAATATTAATTTTTAAGATATTATATTAAAAAATATTGGTTTAAAGTTAATTTTTTGTTGAAATGAAATACAATAAAAAAATTAAATTTAAATAAATATATATGTATATATATATTTTTTTTCAAATAATGTATTTTTTTATTTTTATTACTTTATATATTAAATTTGTTTTTTTTTGTTATAAAACAATTAACAAATTATATAAGCTTTTTATTCAAATTAAAAAAAACCGAAAAAACCGGTTGACCGGTTTTTTCTGCAAAAACCGAAACCGAAACCGGTTTTTTTTAATTCAATTTTTCGAAGAAAACCGAAACCGGTTTTTTCAAAAGGCCGGTTTTTGAATACTCTAATGTCTATAACTTCATATTTTAAAAATGTATGTTTAAATTTTTGAAATTGTATTTGGATGTTTTATGAAAGTAACTAAAAATTTATATGAAAATATCTGAGAATTTAAGTCACTCGCAAATTCAGTTCATAATTTAATGCTATTTTGGCACCTAATTGCACAGATTTTATTATAAGAAATATAAAGAATTTCCAGTTCTATTACCTTTTTCTAGTTGGCGATTTTTTGGGAATATTTTGAGAATTGTTTGGGGATAACGAAAAAATGTATCCGGCAAGGCTGATTTCAGCAGCAGGCACTGGCAGACATTCTGGCTCTGGGTATCTTCAGAACATGTTTCCCCTACAATTCAATATACGCGCACACATTATTACTATCTTACACATACATATGCTCCAAAAAATCAACTGTTGCTTTATAAGCATGATATGTAAGTAGCAGGGATGGATAATTGAAAATTCAAAATGGTACTGATACTTTTCTAACATGCTTAAAGGCCGGTTCACATTATGACACGAACTATTTATTCTCCAAATTAATTTTTTTTCCACCATTTTAGTTGCTTTTAATCTTTGTTTACATTTAATGGTGAATAATTCACCGCAGATATTTTTCACTTTATGTTTTCATGAGCGATTCCCATTCTCGTTATGAAAAACAAAATTGTTATGATGACTATCTGTCAATTTTATTTCATTCCACTCGTTCCGTGAATTTTAAAGCATTTTATTAAAAAACTTCAATTAATTCCATGGTTGGCAAGCAAACCCTTTTGATTATAACGGTAGTTGTCTACCACGCTCTGATAAATACCGATACGAATATTTGGAAACTGCGATTCCAATAGTGGCATGCGTCTTCTAATATCACAGAACTTATTTCATAATATTACCTGTTAAATATTGTTATATCTGTAAAATACCTTTATAAATCGGTGTTTCCGTAGTTTAGCATTTTTATAACGGTAGTTTAAGATATTTTAAAATTAAACCGGTAAAATATCGCAATAAAATCGGTTATACATAAATACACATGCCTCCAATCGAATCGCAATTTTAAAATTTTAATATCGGAAAAGGTATTGAATGCCAACCAAGTTAAAAATTAAACATTAATATAAAGAAATGGGTTATGTATATGCGTTTATGCTTCTGCAAGAGAAACAGGAGACAAGTTTTATTGTTGTTGTTTTTATATTTTATGTTTTTTGAAGTGTTGCAAACATTAATGCGATTTGAGCGTTTTTTTGTTTTTATAATAAAAATAAAAATAAAAATTCTTTTGAAAATTAAAAATTTCGTAATAGATTACAAAAATATATTAGAAAAAATTACAAAATGTTAAGAAATAATAAAATAAAAAAGTCGCTAACAATGTTTGTAAAATAGTGCAACACTCACATTTTTTAACGTTTATTTGGCAAAAAAAAAAAACTCATATAATAAAATTTTGTCAGAGTTTTGGCAAACGCAAAGTCCAGATTCGGATTCTTTGAGAAGTAGAAGCGGTCCCCTGTTGAAATATAAAACTTGTCAAAAAGTGTTCACTTTTTTAAATGTATGCACTATTTTTAACATGTGTGTAACGAATACTGTTCACACTACCAGTAAAAACATTGTTTCAACTACTTACCAGGCTATTTACTTGCTTAATTACTTTTGTCCGCGATGTCCAAAAAGTAATGCATACTCATTATTTTTTGGCTGTTTGTAAGCGAGAGGATAATGACCACCCATTACATTGTGTTTTTTGTTTTTTTACTTTTGGGACATCGAACAAAAGTAATTAAGCGAGTAAATAGGCTGGTAAGTAGTTGAAACCCTGTTTTTGCTGGGCTGTTATTATACAACATATTTCGGACATGTACTGTCCGAGATATGTATGCGTTTGCACGTACTATGTTTTTCTTGATTTTTAAGAAAGCTAAAAGATTAAAATGCACTCACCTTGTTTAAATAATGTGAATCAAAGAATTTAATGTTATAAACGATTTTTTGGCATGTTTCTGTTAAGTCGGAATTGAGTTTTACAAAAACGTGTAAATCGATATTTTATTTCCCTGAATTGCATATTTAAGCGATATTTTAGTTTAAGGTTGTATTTATGTTTATAAATTAAATCAATCGAACTTCAGACTTTTTTGGTAACAAGCGGAACACCCAGTGGGTAAACCTAATTTGATGACGTTAAATCCAGTGGAGCTAACCGTTTTCTCGGTTAGCTCTTGTTTTCGAAATATGTATTTGAGATTCAAAAATATGGTTCCAAGTAGAGCCCCCCATTACCCGGTTTTACGGCCGACCGGTCTACCCGGTCTAGACCGGTCGACCGCAAATGTACGTTTTTTGTACTTTTAATTAAATAATAGAAAAATTCACAAAATTTATATAATTTTGTAAAAAAAAACTAGAAAAGTTTTATAAAAATCGAAAAATTTTTTTAAAATCGAAAAATTTTTTAAAAATCGAAAATTTTTTAAAATCAAAAAAATTTTACAAATTTAAAAATTTTTTAAAAATTGACAATTTTAATAAAACTTTTATAAAAATCCATAAAAAATTAGTACAAATTTAACGATCTTTTTAAAAATCCAAAATTTTTTAAAAATTTATAAATAAAAAAATTAATAAATTTTAAAAAAATCTATAATTTTATAAAAATTTTTAATTTTTTTCAAAATTGTTAACGAATTTATAACGCTATGTTGTTGTTGACTAATGAGTATGTTGGTAAACACGTGTGTGTGTATGATATGATGTGCCGACATATGCATATTAAGGTGCCCATTAATTTATGAGAATTTTTTTCACATATTGCATTACCTACAATAATAAAATTCACAGAAAAACTCTTACCTAAAATTTTAATACTCTTTTCACCGTACATTAGAGGATACCCTAATGCAGGTACGTACACCCAGAGAACATTATCGGTTGTGGCTACCGTTTTTGCTGCCAATCGAATTATTGCGGTTACGTCAACTTTCTTCATAATAAATTATATTTTTGGTGGGAAAGCCAATATTAAGTTGTTGTTCAGTTGACATAAA